>CABIKL010000498.1:0-21896 GCA_902196195.1 Aptinothrips rufus
CCCCCCCCCCCCTCCTGCACCCCGCCGCCGCGCTGACGTCATTAAACCCTAACAGCTCGCCATGGGGGAGGTGTACCGAGAAACCACACGATGCGTCAGTCTCCGAGAACTACATTCATACCGCCGGCTTTAGTGTCAACGGCGTCAAAACGTCTAGAAAGCGATCGAAAAACTTATTTCCCTTCGCTTCCTCACTTTCGGGGAATCGTTGAGTACTCGCCAGAGTGGAGTTGGGGAGGAGGAGCAGGACTATGACGTGCGAGGGAGCTGGGAGGTGCGGTCGTCGACCGCCGGTCCGGCGCGGTTACAGAAATACGCCGATGTCCGGTAGGGGTAGGGCTCGTCCATGCACTACACGTGACTTCAGATGCAACCCTCCTTCCACCTCGTGGAGCACGGGCACCGCCAACCACGCTCGTAGTCAAGCGTACGGACGAGGCATTAGGCCGATCATTACCTCTCCCTGGGCCTCGCCAGGGCCTAGCCTGTGACGCTGCAAAGCCATTTCCTTCCCAGCCCTTTCCAGCCCTTCCCACGCATTCACAGCCCTTCCCAGCCCATTTCAGCCCTTCCAACCCTTTCGCGCACCCCTTCCAAGCCCCTTCCAGCCCTTCCCGCCACTTTCAACTTCTTTTCACACACCTCTTCCCACCCTACCCACCACTTCTCGCCCCTTTGCGCCCACCCCTTCCCGCCCCTCACCCCAACTCAACCCCTTATGCCAGCTGTAAGCTAGCGGGCCGCGGTGTCTTGCCAAGTGACTCACGACGCTCTGTGTCCTTGACGTCCGGCCTGGTCCGGCCTGGTCCGGCCGGTGCGGTGTGACCACTCATCGTCACGCCACGGAGTGTGACTTGACTTTGGTTTGCGGCCCGTGTTGGCAGAGTCACGTGAGAGGGCCTGGAAGGAGAGAGGCGACAACTGTCATGGCGGCAGAGGTCCTGGCAGCCGCTGGGATCCAGCTGGGGACAGCGCATGCGCAGTGCCTCTCTACGTGGGCGCGGGGTGGAGCGGACTCAGCTGGATCTCAGGCCCACTGCCGCCATGACAGTTGTCGCCTCTCTCCTTCTAGGCTCTCTAAGTCAGGTCACCTGCATCACCTAGACACGAGCCTGTGGACACGGCTCATGCGGCTCGTTCTTGACTTACAGTTAGCGCCCGAGGCCGTACCGTACCGCTGAGCTCCGAGCTCCGCTGCCAGCCAAAGAAACAGTTCAATCGCGGTGAATAATTTGTCGGGCGTGACTGTAGTTTTTGAATACGGTCATGAGGATACGATGAATCATTGACCATAATTTTTTGGTGCGGTTGAAAATTTCGGTACGATTTTTTTTGTTTTTCTGGCAGTGGATCTTGTGTCGTCATGTCTGCCTGGATCCGAGGGGTCCGCAACTCAGCGTATTCCTCGTACGCTCAAGACCATGGAATACCTATTCCATATTCCACGATTTAGTGCAAAATGTCATCTGTTTGCTGTTTTTTGTGATTTTTTCGAAAATTTAATGGAATATAGGGGAATATATTCCAAAGTATTCCGAAGTATTTCCTTGTATTCCAAGGCGGAATATATTCCTCGTACAGATTTTCTGGTAGTTTGTGGACCCCTCGCCTGGATCACAGGCTCAGGTAGCTCTTCTTTAGGCCTCAACATCATGACTGTCCGCGGACTTGCTTGACTGTCGGAAGTCCTGGTGGAAGCAGCAGCGAGTAAGGGCGCTTGCAGCGTAGAAACAGATCTGCCATCTGTTGCTGCTCCTGCGGCGGGAGGTCGTGGAAGTGCCGGCTCGGGGGAGGGAAGGGTTGATAGACCTGACACGAGCTTCACTTGACGTCACCGCAGTGCTCCCCGCAATGCACGTGCAGCCCACTGTGCACCCCCACGGTTCAGGCGGGGGGAGAGGAAGCGGCTTTCTCCCACTTCCACACGCACGCTGAGGTGCGGGGGAGGGGGGGGGGGGAGAAGTGAGAGGGAAGCGTCTGCACCCCTTGGAGCGGCCCTTCACCTCTGTCCTTCGTGAAGGGAGGCTCCGGGCTGGAAGGCCCTGTCGTGTCCGCAGAGCATTGACCCAGGTCAGTCACGTGCCTCGGATTCGCGCTCGGATTCCACTCCAATACCGCGGGACAAGCTGGGGGTTGGGCACAGTGATGTAGTGCGCAGAATAGCAGGGGACTCGTAAGTTTAACAAAAATTGGGGGGGGGATATAGAGTTTCCAAAACTCTGAAAATTTCATTGACACCTGCCCCCCACGCAACAAGCATTAACTACATGTCGAGATGAATGGAAGGCAGGATCGATGTATGGGACTTCAGGCCATATTCATAGGTTTGGAGATGCTGGCAGTGCACTCGCATTGTAGTACGGAGATGGGAAACAGAAAATAAAGTATATACCTTGCCCGTCTAGCTCATGTCATGAAGCTCGTGGCGGAGAGCCCTTTGCCCTTTGACCTCGCCGGACTTCACCCCCTGCGAGCCCCTCCACGATCAGGCTGGGGTGCCGGGGTGCCATCCCAGCCAGCCGAGTAGCGGGACTCACATCGTGCCGCCGCGCCGCGCCACGCCACGCCGAACTGCTAAGGTCAACGCCACGCCCCGCCACGCCACGCCACGCTAGCCGTTATCTGTGAGAGCCGCCTGATGCTGCCTATGCTGCCGGGGCGGGGGGCGGGTATGGGTGTTCATGGTGGTTGTGAATATTATCCGATATTATCAAATCATCGTTAGTAGACGTTAGTAGAGCAACGTTCATGACTGCCTCTATCATCTAACCGCATTACCGTGGGGGAAGTGAGGAAGTTAGCCGGATCCGGAATGTGCTTATGAGCTCGTGACATAGTTAGATGATAGAGGCGGTCATGATATTCATCATCATTGGACATTTGCCTACTCCCGAATGGTAGTGGCATGACAATGACTCTACTATCGTCTACTAACGATGCTTTGATGACTTAGACCACCGCCATGAACACGCATTTCCGTGGGGGAAGTCAGGAAGTTAGCCGGACCCGGAATGTGTTCATGAGCTCGTGACATAGTTAGAAGATAGAGGCGGTCATGACAGTTGCTCTACTAACATCTACTAACGCAATTGCTGCGGGTCGCACGTCGAGTTTTGGCGTGTCGACTGCAAGAGTTGTGTGAAGTTAACCGGACTATATACTCCCCATCGTCTACTAACGCTCCTTATGCCTCTACTATCTTTTACTGACGATCTACTAACATTGTAGACTTTGACATTGGTTCAGGCTGATTACGTTCCGGCCACGTTCACGGACGTGCTCCGAGATGATGGAGGAATGCGCATGGAGAGAACAGTGTAGCTGCAACCGCAGCTATGGCAATTGCAGAATAAATATGGACTGCCAAGATTTTTAGCTCGCTATAGAGCAGCGCCCCTGCGGCATAGGCCGGCCCGGCGCTCGGTCGTGCTGCCCGAGTTGCAGCGGGGCCGCGAGGGAGGGGGGGGGGGGGGGGGGGGTTCCGATCACATCCGGCCCACGCTACGTATATGTTACTTCCCCGTCCCGCGGATATTAGTTTCCGGTGTGCTGGACGCTCAGCCCGGCACACTCTGGTGCCTCACTCGTGTATTGATCTCTTCGTACGCGTTCAATGTATTCTTTGGCATTCTTCTGTGTCCTTCTGTATTCTTTCGTATTCTTTGTATTCTCTTGCATTCTTTGTATTCTCATGTATTCATTTCGTACGCTCAGTCGACTGGTGAGGCCCTGCACACTCTAGTGGCCCGGGGCTAGGCCAGGCTGGGCTTAGGGCAGATTCATGGCCCAGCCGGCTCAGCCCCTCTCGAGAGATTCGAGTCCTGTCCACGCGCCGAGCCTGGCCTGGCCTGGCCGCACAGTCTGCTCGTATAATAATAAGCCCTCAATACGAGCTCGATAGCGTTGCGATAGCAATTGTGACATGCAGTCCCGCGTGAAACGGAGCAGAGCTGTCCACTGTCCATCTTGTTTGTCCTAGCGCCGCGCCCCGCCCCGCCCCGCCCCGCTCCTCTCTACTTCGCCCCGCCCCGCCCCGCCCCGCCCCGCCCTGCCCCGCCCTGCCCCGCCCTGCCCCGCCCCGCCCCGCCCCGCGACAGCTGCATCAGCTGATTAGTTTTGCTCATTGCTCGAGGGACATGGTGCTGTACGCAGGCGCAGGCTGTTCCCCTCGCCGCTCCTTAACGAGTGGAGGGAAGGGGGCGGGGGAGGAACTCTTATTCCAGCATCCGAGAGGAGGATAGCATGGTTTTTTGTTGTTGTTTTTTTCGTCAGAGGAATCGAATTCGTGTTACAGCCTACCGCGGATTGACGTGTATACCTTGTATCTCATATTCTGATAAGCCATTAGCAACAATGAAAATACTTCTTTCCTACGCCCTTGCGCGAGAGAAAAACGAAAAAAAATTAATTTGTGACCGCTTATGGTTTGCTGGAAACAAACCAGGACAGGTAAAATACTTGAGACAGTGATGGACTACGGTCACTCGAATCGGAACAATTTCACGAAGCAGACCGTGGAGGGCGGGTTGGTCACCGTGACTTCTGGTACTGGACTCACCTGCTGAGCACTGGGACTGGGTGAGCACCGCACCAGCCGCCGCTGCTCAATCTTAGATTCAGTGCATTCTCAGTGTGGAGGTTTTCATTTGCGCCGCGGCTGATAATTTATGGTTTCGCGTTGGATGAGGTGCCTGGGGGCTGGGGCGGGCTGGGGCGGTCCTTCAGCGGCTCGATTCAAAAACTTTCACCATCAATCAAGCTGCTGCCGGCGGCCCTGGTTGCGATTATTGGTTTCCACGAGGACGAAGCAGCCCCGGTTCTCCAGCGTTCAGAGCGCGGAGCTGTACACAGATTTTGGGGCGGCCCAAACCAGAAACCAAGGATAAAAATAATAATTTTGGAGGTCATTTTGAGACTTAATTCGAAATGATACTCAAACTAGGAAACGCGTTTTTGAATAAGTCTGTAAACGACCTTCAAATTAGTTTTTTTTTTTTGTTTTTTTTTTTTTACCCTTGGTTTCTGGAGAGGGTTGCCGCACTATCTGGGTATTGGTTTTTCTGTGTGCAAATGCTGGAGGGCAGCGTGGGATGGAGATGCAAGAGAAGCAGTGCCAGGGACATGACGGTGGTTAGCGCATGGACGCGACGCGGCCAGTAGGTGTAGGGTAGCTGTCGTAGAGTCCGGCCCTCGGCCCTTTTCTCTTCTCTTCGCACGTTCAGAGACGACCAAAGAGAAGAGGGGCGGGATGGGAAGGCAAGGGCGGGGCGGCGCCGGGTATATCGGGCCGTCTTCAGGACGACTGGTGTTCGCTATCAGTTTCCGAGTAGTTTCACTTTGGCCAAGTTGAGTATAATGTTGTTCTTCACTGTCCGAACAATGCTCGCTGTCAAATCGCGGTAAGAATGCAACAATGTTCAGTTTGTGCGGCTGTAATCTGTTTCTCCTAGTCGCCAACCAGACTGATGTAGCCCGAGGATGTAGCCGTATTTACATTTGAATTGTGATGCTGGCTTGGGGCTTGGGAATTCCCTCCATATGCAAGTTTTAGATAAAAAAAAATTTGGACCTCCGATATCATCACGCACAATTTTACCTCTCCCCTGAGATTCAACACATGGGGTTTCCTTCCATTTTCGTTGGGTTGTCAGTCTTATTTAAGAGTAGTTTTCATCTGTGGAGCCTTGTCTAAGGGCAAAATAAATCCCACTTTGAGATTAGGTTGCAACACTATTTCATGATTTTTTCGAGATTTGGGATCTGGAGCCAATTAAATGTTGAAGTTATGTGAAGTACTCGAGGAAGTACTCGTTTCTACCATTCCAGCAATACTCAACACTGAAATGCATTCTGTGGAGCCGCTGCAGTACACAATTACCTTAAATTTTATCTGCGTTTGCTTTTCGTCATATATTTGGATCTTCAATCTTAGAACTGTTAAAAAATTAATTCACTTCTTTGAAGACATTGATTGCTCGGGTGTCTGGGATGACCAACACTGCAGTGCAATGTCGATTGTGGAACTCAGGATCCTTTCTCAAAATTTGAGTTGTACTCCTCTTTAGGTCTTAATTGAGACTCCATAATAATAGTTACGAATTAAAAGTCCTATGAAATTCTATAAATTTTAATGAGTTTTTCTTGTTTGTTTCAGCGGCACCTGAAGATGGCCGTGAGAAGCAGCCTTTCCTAGCCAATACAGAACCTGTTCGCCTGACCCCAGCTTGGGAAGACACAAATCTGCCTAACGACGAACTCAACTTCAAAGGAGTTACCATGGAACAAGCTGATCTAGAAATGAACCCTCCCAAGGACAGGTATAAGATAGAATTATCAAATTAATTGATAACCATAAACTTAAATTAATTTTTTTTTTTTTGTTAACATTGGATTTTAAATATTGACGAGAAAGAACTTTGCAATGGAGGAAAAGGTTTAAGCTCAGAAGCTGTCTCTGCTATTCAGGAGTGTCACAAAATTAAGGAGTATGGGAAATTTTGTGAAATTTATGAAGTGCTCTGAAGCTGTCTGAAGCTAATGATTTAAGATGAATGTATTCCTTTGAAACCTGGAACAAATTTGCTTTCACTTTCCAAAAAGTTTCTGTTATTTTTCTTTTCTTTTGGCCACATCTTTATGTCAGTAATAATATAGCATGCTATCTGATGACAGTATAACATCCTAGTTTCCCTTTGCACAGGTTGAATTTAGTATACTTGACTTTAATGCTTCATGGGATTGGAACTTTAATGCCCTGGAACATGTTCATCACACCCAAGTCGGTAAGTAGTCGGTGGGTTACCTGCAGATGGGCTACTTGTATCTGCTCCTAGATGCACTAGAGTATTAATCCCATCCATCACAAGATTCAGATAGTGTCATGATTTAGTACTTTTTTGAAATTTCCTGACCATTCTAATGCCACTTATATACATTGTCTTTCAGTATTTTGTTGAATACAAATTGGGAAACACAACTTCACCAGAAGGGGATTTCAAATATGACAGTGATTTTCTAGCGTACATCAGCTTTGCTGCCCAAGTTCCAAATATATTATTCAATTGGCTTAATGTTTTTATTCAAGTTGGGTAAGTAGTCAGCAGTGTTGGAATCAGATGACTGAATTTAGTTTCTGAATTTGGTTTCCTTTTGTCCACTCAAGTTTCAGTGTATTGTATCTAATAAACCTTTTCCTCTTACAGAGGCAGTGTCACTACACGTGTTGTTTGGAGTATTCTCGTCATGGTTTTTGTCTTTGTTATGACTGTAGTTCTTGCAATGACAGACTCTTCAAATTGGCCTGGAACATTCTTTTGGGTTACCATGAGCTCTGTGGTGGTTCTCAACAGTAAGGTTACTCCTATTAATAAATAATAGAATACCTATATCAAATATTTTTAGATAATCCTAATTATGGCTAATTATCATTGCAGTGGCTAGTGGTGTGTATCAGAACACAGTTTATGGAATGGGAGCAAAGCTGCCTCCAAAGTATACTGGTGCTATTGTCCTTGGCTCTGTAAGTGTAAAGTTACTTTTTTTTTTTTTTTTTTTTTTTTTTTTTTTAATTTTTAGGAACACAAATATTTTAATTGTTGATCTATTTACAGAACATAAGTGGAACTTTCACTGCCATTATCAGTTTCATCTCATTACTCATGGCTCCAAATGTACGGACAGCAGCTATTTACTATTTTATAACTGCTCTTTTAATTCTACTTGCCTGTTTTGATACCTATTTTGCTCTACCACTCAATGTAAGTTCTTGCTCGAATGCTAAGAATTGTGATATTCTAAAAAAATGTATCCTATCATCTTCATCTTCTATAATTATAAATGAACTTCTTTTTACAGCGCTTCTATCGCTATCATGAACTTATGGCTCAGAAAGAACTTCAGCGAAAGAAACGAGAAAATATGGGAGCAGTTCAGAGGACTCCGTATTTTTCTGTTTTTCGGAAGTGTTATCCCCAGTGCATTAATGTGTTCTTAGTTTTCTTTGTCACATTGTCTCTATTTCCAACAGTGCAGTCAGGTATGTGTAATATCTCTCTAGCTGTCTGAACAGGCACCATTCAACTTTAAGTATAAATTATTCATTGTAACAGCATTATTATGTGTGCTTCCATAAATAGTTGTATTTGAAAGTAAAATTCATCTAGCAAAGCTGTAAAATGTCACAATCTACATTTGTTTTTGTTTTTTTGGACAGACATCAAGCGTTCTGACCCCAAGTTCTTCATTGAAGAGAGATTTTATGATTCAGTTCTTTGTTTCATAACCTTCAATGTCAGTGCAATGATAGGAAGCACTCTTTCAACATGGATTCGTTGGGTGAGTTATCATTCTAATGTTTAAAGGGTATGCAGAAATAATCAGTTGTATTTAAATATCTTTACGCTTGTAATGTTTACAGCCTGGTCCTCGAACTCTCTCCATTGGAGTCTGCTTACGTCTTCTGCTCATCCCTCTTTTCATATTCTGCAACTATCTGCCCAAGGGCCAAGAACGAGTGTTTCCTGTGCTCATAAGTAATGACTGGGTGTACTGGACTCTTGGAGTTGTTATGGGCATCACATCTGGCCACTTTAGCTCCCTGGCAATGATGTATTGCCCGATGTAAGTTCATCATTTTTTCTGCTTCTCCCTAATTCTACATTTATATTTAAAAAAAAATAAGTCATGACGCAGGTGATAAATATTGCACACAATTCTTTTTTTCTTCTAAATTTCTCCTATATTTATGGTTTTAAAATGATGTATTTTCTTTTTAGGAATGTGGAGCCTCAGCATCAATCCATAGCAGGTATGTTTGGAGCAGCTTTCCTGGTCACAGGAATTTTCTGTGGCATCATGTTCTCCATGGCACTCACCTGGTTTGTTACAAATGTAGCATGGGACATTCCATGGGATTTCTAGAGTAAGCTTGGGTCCCTCCTGGGGTTTTGTTAAATCTCCAGTTGGGGCCTGCTGGCTAGCCTGTAGCACCTAGAGCCAGCGGCACAGTAGTGCATCCTAGAAGTGTAGATGTGAGCAGTTAAATGTGGAGAATGGGTCTGTGCTCTTTGCACTATTGTACAATGTTATTGTGATTCTCCAACTTACAGAAGTTAAAACTGTCATTGCTATCTTCATACTAAGGTCTATATAAGAAAGAGAGATGCTTGCAGGGAGGTAAACTGATCTATAAAGCTGTGCTCCTTCTGGGAAGGCTTTGTACCACAAAACTTCATGTTGGCACTTTATGATTTTCTTCAGCTTTCAGTGTTTCATGGCTGATCTTTCCATTGGTTTAAACTTAGACTATCTTTGTAATTGCAGATAAGATCACTGTCTAAGCCATTTTTAAAACGATTTTCAGTTTTCTATGATCAGACTTATTTCTTTATTTACTCTTAAACTGGGTTATTAATCAGTTTCACAATTTTGTTGTACAAAGAACCTATAAAAGTGCAAGGTACATCTCGTATTGATTTCTAATTGAAAATTACGGTTATAAGTAAGCTTATGTTGATTTTATTTTTGTAGGTGGTCTCTATAAAACTGTGAAAAGATGTAATTGGTTCTGCTAATTCATTTAGGCTTTTGGCCCAGAGAGAGTTGCCAGCATCTGCTCAGTTTTGTTTCAAATTTTTCATAGGCATTGTAGTCCTAAAAGACATTCAGGCTCATCTTACAATGGGCCTGTGTTTCCATCAATCTTTGTGAACATGAATGGAGCTGATTTTCTCAAAACTGTTTTCACTGTCTAGTTGGGCTTTCCCCGATTAATAATTTTTTGAAGAGTAACCGCTGCGACTATCATGCAGAAACTGTGGATGATGTTAGAAGTTGTGTGCGTCCTGTTATCTCACTTTAATTTTTTTGGTATCTATGAAGCGTATTGTACACTATTTTAAAGGAAACGTCATGTTTTACTGCATGTTTTCTTTAATCTCGTTCAAATTTTATGTTACTGATAGGAAAGTTTTAAATATTGGTCAGTCTGTTGAGCAGTACTCAATTTAATTCGCATTGGAACCATTGTTGTGATGTCAAAACTCAGACTTTTTTCATTGGGGAAATTGAATCAAGCCTCCAAATTTTACCACTATGCTTTGCTTGGTCAATTCCTTTTCATTATTGCTCAATTACATGGTTCACTGCCAAAAGCATATGGAGAAGATAAAGATCATATTATTAGTTATTGCAAGAGTAGAATTTAATTATTTTTTTTATTTTTTAAAATGGTGTGTATGGTGCTTTAAGAAAAGAGAAATGGTAGTAATTGCAATGATAATTCAAAGAGTATCTATAGTTGCCCAAATTACTCTTTATTTTATTACCATTGAAACTTCCTAGGCAACCCTATGTCACTTTTATTAACACCGCGTACTGAAATGTATGTAGAATGGTTATGATTTGTAACCATTCAGGGTCATTTTCTAACTTAAGAAAACTTCTGTAGAAGCTGTTGAATCTTTTGAATCTGATTACAAATTCTTCCCAGTTTTTAAATGCTGCACTGACAATTGTGAGACGGGTCCAACACTATGGATTTTAAATGTGTGTAATGCTCTTAAATACCTTTGAAAAGGGGTAGTACTTATTTGGAAATTGGCACTCAATTTTAGATTTGAAGTGAACTAGCCTTCTGTATTTCTGCAATAACTGATATGTACATTCTGAAATCGGTCAGTAACAATCGCAAGATGAGACTGATAAAAGTTTGCATCACGTCAAGACCATGAGGTCTTTTCCTTTCAACAATGAGGATAACCACATTTTGTAACTGCAATTTTCTGGGCAATCAAAAAGTAGGTTCGTTCACATGTGTCCCATCTCTTGCATTAGAAGTGGCTGTGTCCACAATATTTCGTCAGTTGCTCTACATGTAACTGTGAGCTATCAATTTCAAGACTTCTTTACCTGTATCAAGTCTCCACTTCATTGTTATTATTGGCAAAAAAAAGACTGAACTTTGAATCCAATCAAGTACAACGCTTAACCACAACAACAATCTTGACATAATTTTATTATTCATGTGACATTGTTAGTTTTTAAATCAAGCCTCACAAGCCTAGCTCAAAACTTCGTTGTCTTAATGGGTTATGCATGGGGTTTGTTTTGAAGTTCCCTTATTACGTAGTGTGTTGTGTTGTTGATTAATTCACAATTATTTGGAGGATGAACCAGAGTTTAATGTTATAGCAATGAGCTTATTTTTGACAATTTTATGAATATGTCTTCACTTTATGGCATAATATGTTGCTGGGCCATTGTCTTTTTGTGTTCTCTTTACAGGAGAGTTGATACTGTCTGATATTTACTTGCTTGATCACTCAGTACGCATTTGCTCTCCATTCTCTGATTATTGTGTGAGCTGATACAATTTTGAAGATAAGTACTTCACATCAGGTTTGCATATAACTGCTGATTGCTAGTTCATTCTGTAATATTTCTTGGGATTGGTAGTGTTTCTGGTCAGCTTGGACGCTTGGACCTTTGAAATGACAAAACTGTCTTAGACTTCATCTGATTTTAAGTCAATATTGACCTTGGTAAGTCTGGTCCAAAGAACAAATATGAAAACTGTAATTGTATCTTATACTCTTTTTATTTTGGGTGCATAAGCAAGTGTGTCAGAAGCCTCTAAAAGTATGTTTATGTTGGATCTTTTGAGTAGTATTTTGATTTCCTCTGCTTTAGAAATTTGAAAATAACCCTTATTGTAAAAATTTTTCTATGTTCTCCAAATTCTTTTCTTTTGTACATAATTCATCAGCTCACAAGGTCTTCATCTCGGTTGTATTGAAAATTTAAATGCTTTTACCGCGTTTTGAATGTTGACAATAACTACTTCCTTCAGATTTTATTACAAGGTACTTGATTACCTTTTCACGTTACTATGACTGATCATTCTAGGATATTTAATTTACATAGGAATCCAGCAGATAATGTTTGGTTAAGTTTTTGTGCAGAACATATTTCTTGTCTAAAATTGTATATCACCTGTTTTCACATGTTTCTCTTCTTATTCAAATGTTTTGATGTAGATGAATGTTTTAAAAAGCTATGGAAAGGTGCATCATTTTAATATGCATTTGGCTGTCAGCATATTGTGTTTGCTCCTCACTCATCATGTTTGTAGCGGAGATGAGCTGTTTATAATGTGTGAACTGTAATTGCATACTACTTAGACCTTAATGTTGTGTTTGAGCATTTATTTGAGAGAATATTTTTTAAACTGTGTGTGTTATGTCTTGCATGTAATATTAAAAAAGTGGTGTTTGTGAGCTGACTCGTATTTTTAAGATGAAATGATATATTATAATCTCACGCTGCATCTGACACATCATTAGTGCCTCAATATTTTCTTTAATATCTGAAATTTCTGATAACTGCAGGAATATTCACAACCTTCGCCAGATTAAGGTTTCTGTGTGCATTGATTAAGTTGCTTCAGGAACATAAACCACTTCTGTCTGTTGTATTTGTGATTGGTGAGAGATGAAATTATGCTAACCATTCACTGTTTGCATAATTTTGATGTAACTTCTTTCTACTAAATACTTTTTTTCTGTACTTTTTATAGTAGTACTGCACATATCCAATGAATTCCTGAAGTGTTTACTGGGTAAGGCAAATTCTGCCACCATGCAAGTACATTTTATGTTAATTAACAATCAAGTTACTTAATACTCATTTAGTTTCCTCTGTTTATATTTTTACCACTTATTCTGTGTGGTTTTCAAGTCAAAATGAATGGATAACAAATCTTGTTTTTATGATAACTCAAATTTTTGTTCTTTTGTCTCTAACAGAAGAATTTGTTATACTGGTTGTAATTTTTTAAAGTTTGTTATTCGTGTTGTCCCTGTGTGGTCTTGAGCCTTTTGTACTATGGTGAAATATCCATGAGCTAGGACTCATTGCGAGTTTCATAATATGCCAAAACAGATTGTTTAATGAGACTGAATTGTTGGTATAAGCGATACTACTGATGAGTATAATACTATTTATTGTATCTGTATATATGCTGGTTGTATTAATAACAATAAAAAAGATGTTATGATGAAAACATTTTTAATTTATTTTAAATGTACTCAAGTGCTTTTGAAAGCTCTCCACTTCCAAAATAAATCAAATTTTGTCAATTAATAAGCAAACTTAATATAAGTAGCACTTGCAACATTGCCACTATAATAATTGAGCACTTAATCATAGTTCCTCAACTGATTCATTTCCTGCTACCTGCCTCACAAAATCGGAGGCCATTGTTCTTACTTTGTCTTGGCCTTCTTTTGATCCATGAGCCTCTTCAAATTTAAGGAACTTTGTAAAAAGTGTTTTCATTTTACGAGCTGGTAGCTTCTGCCTAACTGATCTCTCCAGTAACTCTCTGAAAGCCAGAATTTAAAAAAACAGTCCTAATTAAGACATCATAATAACAATGTTATAAGACAGGAAAGATTTTGTATTTGCTTACCTTGCTTCATTGATTTGGTTGGCCTTGACTAACATATCACAATATACACACCACACATCCACTCTCTGAGGATAAGATAACAGTATTGGATCCATGAGTGCTTTAGCCTGTTCAATGTTGTTGTTTCGAGCTTCCATTAAGGCAAACTGAACCACTAAAGCAACAGATTCTGTCAACATAACAAAACGAAGTATTAAATAACTGACCATTGAAAAGAAAATGTAATCAGCACTTCTGACAAAACTATAAGTTTAAACACACCTTTCTTGTTTTTCATGTGTGGTAAAGCTTGTTGCAAAAGAGATCTTGCTTTGTCTGCATATCCATGATTTACAAGAATGCATCCAATCTCTTGCCACATTCCTGGAGTTTCTTTGAACTTTTTGACTACGAAACGAACTTCATTATCAAGTTCTTTTGTTTTACCACTTTCTGCATACATTCTTACCATATGAGCTCGAATCTAAGAACAAAAGTTGATAAATAGAATGTCGGGAATAGAATGCTGCATTTGATACTTAAAGATGAAAAAGAAATATTTCTGCTCACCTTGTATGGTTCATTAGATTGCAATGCTTGATCTAGCGTAGTCTTGAGAGTTTCTGCTGACCCATACAAATTTTCTAAGTTGAGCAAACCCAACCATACATTTAACTTTTCCTGTTCTTCCCTGAATGATATTGTCTTTATGGCTCTGAGGGCAACAGCTCTTGCCTTTTCAATCTCTGTAGCCTTTAAATCACAAATTCACAGAATCAATATTATAATTAAATCTCATAAGACACCGTAATTCTGACACTGAAGAAATACACACCTGTAAATGGAATGCCATGTACTGAAGCCAAATAGCAGAACTATCTGGAGTAGCTAAAACCATTCGGTCAAAGTCATCACAAGAATTCAGTTGACGATTTGGATCTAGCAACTCCTTCTCAACCCGTTGTAATCTTTCCTCTTCTAGCCTTGCTGCCTCTTTGCGTTCCGCAGCTGATTTCTTACGCTTCTTTTTCTTAGATTGATCAGCACCGTCATCTGAGTCTTCATCCCCACTAGATTCATCTTTACTGTGTTCCAAAACCTAAAACATGTAACATAAAAATGATGAATAATGACCAATCCTACAAATCTTACATGTAAAGAAATAAAAGAGCACAGAATTTGGTCCTTACCTGGGTAAACTTGACTGGATCAATGTCCCACAAAAATCCAGGATTTGTGAGGGTTGGTTTAGGTTCATTATCAGAGTGTTTTTCCCCATTTGAAATCTCGATTCTAACAGAAGAAGTACTACCACCTTTTCCTTCTTTGTTCTTAGTTTTCTTTTCCTTCTTCGTTTCTATTTTGCTGGTACTTTCCAAAGGTTCAGGATTATTTTCTCTCTTTCTCTTGTTCTTATTTACTGGGAGATCTCCAGATATCTGTTCCTTGTGGTTATTCACTTGAGAGGAAGATGAGTTGTCAGAAACATCTGAGACCACAGATGATTTTTTCTTCCTGATTTTGAAAGATGCTGAATCAGCGAAGTCTTCTAGTTTATTTGATTCAGAATTAGATAATTTTCTTTTCCTTGGCTCTTCTGGAGGTACATTTTCTGGGTCAGAGTCATCCTCTGCATCATCATTGTCAACAATTATTGATTCATCATCACTTATGTTATCCATGTCTTCATCAATAATTTGCACATCATTATTAGGGTCTAAAACTCTTCTAGATACTTGTAACTGTTCATCTGAATCATCAGATTCTTCATCATTGACTTCCTCCTTCACTTTAATTTCTGGGAGATCTCCAGATATCTGTTCCTTGTGGTTATTCACTTGAGAGAAAGATGAATTGCCAGAAACATCTGAGACCACTGATGATTTTGATACATTGAAGTATCTGTTGCCTTTTTTTACTGCTCTTTTCATCTTCCGCTCTTCAATTTTTTTGTTTCTTTTCAGGTCTTTCCTTTGCTTAACAATAATTTCCTTAGGTAGGCAAATAATTATGCCATCAATACATCTGACAAAATAAAAATTAAATTATACAAAACATGTTATAACTAAGTTATAGCAAAATACTTTAGATACATGCCTTTTGACAATGACTTTCCGATCAATGCCAAAGAAAGGTTCAGATATGGTGAGTTCTGAGTTGGCAAAAGGATAGAGGTGCGTTGGAATGTAACCTAAATGATTTTTTCCAGACCCTTTCAGCTGGACCAACACAAACTCTGGGGTGACGAGCAACGTCGGACCTCGAAGTTGTACATCTGGGTCAATTTTAGGTCCACCTTCGGGTCCTGAATTACATTTCAGACTAGAGATGTCTTTTCTCAGTGTTATTTCAATATGCCTTCTGAGACAATCCACCTGAAATTTAAAAATTAAATTTACAAAATCTTGAATACAGAAAATTTTATAATAAAAATAAAATAAAATGGACTTGACTTACATAAAGAACTTTTCCTTTGATTTTCATTCCAATTTCAAGCTGATGACTTCCAGAGTTGTAGAAGGATGCTTCACCACGGGCTCCATTGGATAGACAGAATATGAAACCCCAATCAGTTTTCTCACTTACAACTCCAGTAATTTCATCTCCAACACGGTATGCTCCTAAAGGATCACCAATCTTCTTAGCATTTTTAAGTAGACGTTGTTGATCAGAAAGGTATTTGGAGAGGTGAAGAACACTCGACTAAAAAACAATAAAATCAGAACAAAAAATTGAGCGTTTACAAAAGCACCACCATAAGTAATATCACAATACCAGTACGATAAAGCAATCTTGATGACATACCTCAAGCTCTCCATTCCATAGTTGACTCCTTATGCATCCCAAAACAAGAGAGTTATTATCTGGAAACACCTTTAGTACTTTTGCTTGAATTCCTTGTCCCTCAAAGAATCCGTTACTTGAAATAGATTCATGATTTTCACAGACATCGTCAACACCAACTTTAACGAAAGTTGTCATGGGTGCAAGAGGAACTTGAAGCATCAGGTGATCGGACTCCACCTTCATCACTGTGCACGGGAGAATCCATCCAGGGCAAACAGCTTCTAATGTTTTTTTGTTGGCTATTTTTCCTTCAATACTCTGAAAAACAAAACAGCTCATACGTCAGCTCCAATTCAGAACTATGAAACAGTAAAAATCTTATGTCAAACTGAGATGTTCCTGATACCTTGAAAAACTGGGTGACAGACGAGCGCATGGAGAAAACTATTAGATGTTTTGGTCCCATTTTGCTGTAGCACCAGACGTTAGTCAAAATAGTTCCAATTTCAAATGTGTCCAAGAGTAAAGATGGTAATCGAGGATCATCACTGAGATGGGAGGAAGGAATGATTCCAGTTGCTGTAAAATTGCATCAGTAGGATTTTCAAATAGTTATGTCCAACACAATAAGAAAAAGTACAACTGATGACAAATTATTATTACCATTAAAACATTCCCCTTCATCAATGATCTTAACTTTTAAACAATTACTTTCAACAGAGACAACTTTAAGCTTGTAACACTGACCAACATGGACTGATTTGCAAGCAATTTTGTCTTGTTTAAAATCATCAGGAGGTGTCAAAGAAAGCCTTATCTGTTTATCATTCCGCCTTGTTACGTAGCACTTCAACTGAAAGAAAATACTTAATATCAAAAAACTTTTAACAAAATGGGCAAATTTCAGACATAAGATTCATATCTACATACCAACTGCCCAACAAACAATTTCTGAGCATCAGGAGCATTTAACTTGTTAAATTCTAGAAATCCACGGACTCCTCCAAAGAAAGAGACAAATGCACCCTTGCGAGATCTTGCCACAACAGTACCCAAGTAACAAATGCCTTTACGAGCGCTCTGATATGACGAAATAATGAGATCTTGACATGAAACTAAGGCCTGCTTCAGGGTAACTATTAATTTGTGTTTCTCAACATCAACTTTCAACACCTGACATCAGGAAGGAAGACATGATGAATGAATTGTTTTCAGTGACTTCTTTAAATAAGGCATTATCTATATAACAAAAATAGTTACCCTGCCTGAAACTCTTGTTCCTGGAGGATATCTTTTGGCAGGCTGATGAAGAGGTACATCTGCTGAATGGGTAGCAGGAACAAATCCATTCAACATTCCAACTTTGACAATAATACCCCCATCTCGTATCTCATCAACAATACATGGGACTACATCACCGACTTGAACGTCATACAAAGTTAAGTACTTCTCATTTAATACAGATCTGGAAAAAAAATTGTTAATGTTACAATTTAAAACAATGGTTCATTTCAAATTCAGTTCACATAAGAAAATAAGACTTACTTTTCCCTGCTACATACGTAGGTTTGGCTCATAGTGTCTAAATGAATTAGTCTGCATTGAACTGAGTTTCCAAGCGGAAACTTTTCCCTTAGACGTTGCAGCATTGTAACTTCATCATCATCTTCTCCTACTTTTCCTTTATAATTGAAACCTATACGGTGTTCTGGCACAAATCCTCGAACATTGAGACTCTTTTTACCAAGGCGAAGAAATATCCCCTTTCCGCTTACACCAATTATCTTAAAGTTACACAAAAATAAGTCACATTTAAAAACAAATAAAAGACAGTAAAAAGAAGTGATAGGAAATAATAATTGATGGTTGTTAAAATTAGCTTACCTTTGCAGACTTCACTACATCACCAATACTGAAATGGACTTCAGCAGCAGAAGGTTTTGGAATTTCTTTCATAACATTGCTTATGTTTGGAAGGACACTAAAGTAAATGTTCTTGACTAAAGGTGTGATATACAGAACACGGCCAAACAGTGATGTACCGGGAGGAATGTTTGGTACTAAACTGTCTTTTTCACAGAATTTTTCTGGAATATGGCTGCTATGAATATAACCGTTGTTTTTGAAGAATTGTACCTTGATACCATCTCGAAAAGTCTGTAATAGAATCAAATATAAAGTGCTAAATATTCTATCACCAGAATTGAAATTATATCGCAACAAACATAAGTAATTCTTACTCCAGCAGCTGTAAGTTGAAATCGCATTCCAGGTAAAACATGCTGCAAATCAACAGATGGACAACCACATTCCTCTCTTTTATTTACATCCTCAGGGTTGGCAGATAGCTCTATCTTTGAAGCAGTTGAAGTTGTCTCAGCTTTAACAACAACACATGATACAAGCTGGCCAATAGCTGTGAACAAAGATTTCCAGTAATTAGAACCAAAATATATTGAATGTTAAGATAACCTCTTGGATGAGAAATAAGTATTTGAATGAGAAATAAATATTTGAAGTATTCAGTGCCCAGCATACCTAAAGAACGGCCTCCATTAAATGCCTCACAATATCCGGTTGACTTCTCGTCCTTCAAAAAGCTCCTGAGCCCATTCACACCACAATCCATGACATAACCGTGTTCCTCCTTGCTTTTCACCGCTGCAGTAATTATAAGCCCTTTCTTTGCCACAGCAGAATGAGACCAAGCAGAATGCACCAATCGTGGGTCTAGGGTCAACGTAACCACATGCCGGTTATCAGCAGTTTTCTGAATTTGCCATACTTGAGCTGTTACTAGCTGACCCTTATAAAATATCTCTGAGAGGGGACAAAGTGCCTGAGGACAAAAACATTGCAGTTTGAATTACAAGATACATACTGATCAAAAGACTACGTCTAATTTGAACGCCAGCATACAAATCTTTTACCTCAATGTTGTCATCACTGTGACTCATAGATTGCAACAGCTGTGAGTAAGGTTCTGATATTTGAGTTAAAGGCACCCTTCCAACAGTTAGACCGGGCATTGATATGTACAAGTGATAATCAGTGATTTCTTTAATTTGACCAAGAACTAACATGCCTTCAGCTAGCACCTGAAAGTAAAAAATTAAGCATTAACAAAAACCCATTATAAATATGGAGATTGTTTTAAGACCAGATGATTGATCTCACCTTGTACGATAAATCTTCTAATTTAACCAACGTGGGTCCAGCTCCAGTCACCACATGATGCTTCACTGTTTTCTTCTTGGCTTTGACTTTCTTTTTACCTTTCTGGTCAAATAACTATCCAGTGTACAAAGAAACAAAAAAAATTAGAATTGGGAACATACATAACATGCAAATATGGACTAATAAAGGAATGAAACAAGCGATAACATACATTAACTTTTTTGGTGGACACAACACCCTCCCCAGGAACAGCCCCTCCTCGGGGAAATGACTGTTCTTGCACGACCATACTTGCTCTGAAAATAAAGGAAATTGTTCTGGTTTAAAATCCAACAGTCTTGTTGTTTTCATGTTCAGGACGGACAAACTTTGTGGACAACTGTTTGCGCAATAAGTATTATCAAAGGAGTCTAAAGAACAGAACGGGAGCTTTTAATACTGTAGCGAGACAGTCTGCAATAGTGTTGCTAAGTTAGATTCATTGTAGTTTAGACCATATCATAACCAAAGAAAAGGGTCCATGTGACATGGGGCACAGTTCAGCCAAAGGCGATTAAAAACATACGGAAGAATCTCAGCTCAAGACGAAGGAGTCGTTCCGCTTGGAATGCTGCACGATACTCTGGGCAAGTCACACAATAAGAAACACACTATTAACTGTAAGACTGTAAGACTTCTGAAGTAAAGCACACGTGCGTCTGACCGTTGGAGTTGGAGACGAAAAATACATGCGCTGATAACTTTTTCATATTTGGTTGTACCTAGAATTTCAATGTTACCAACCAAAGAAATAGTTAGTAAGCAGTATTTTTAATCAAAAGATATTCAAACCAGTTTGAAATACTGGCACAAAAAATTCGTATTGGTTCAGGCCTCGCGCTGCATCACTTCTCACCGTACTACTCGCAACCAAATTGCTATGACATTTCCAACATCCTCGGTAGAGGGAAGACCAAGACAAACACACGCGCTACTTTTTTTGTTTTGTTTTTCATCGTTACCTGAAAAATTGTGGCTGAGTATTCATCATTCCTCCTGTCACATGGACAAAATTGCTTCCAAATCTCTCCATATGAAGTGAATTATTGTAAATCTGCACATATGCATAAAATGTAACCTTTCTTTTCCATTTTTAAGTGGTGGAGGTAATGCACATTAAGTCTTGATTTACTGCATACATTTTGTGTTTTTGGTATTTATTGAATATTCATACACCTTGCTTCCGGCAGCCATTACAAGTGAAAGAATTAAGTGAATAAAAGTCACACAATATTAACACTAGAAAACAATACAACACAAGATCACAAGTTTTGGTCACAAATTCCATACTTAGTTAGGAGCTTGAATTACCGTTTCATGCTTTGTACCTTTACAAAACAAGATATCAAATTAACATGCTACGTTCACAGTATACATCATCAGGCGTAGAGAGGAATATGATTATCATGGATGATTTTTGAAATTTCTTTCTTCAACACGTCTCATCATCTGTTCAATAACAATTACTCGACACTCAAAGCAGTCATAAATGTATGTGACTGCCCCCATCTGTAGTCTCTTCTGAGAATCCCACAACGAGAAGACTGATATACACAGTCGGCATGACTTCGAGCTTGATTTTTTTTTTTTTTGGAAGGAAATATCTCATTTTTCAAGTGGAGCATAGTTAAGAAGTTTCTCAATTAGATCCACATGTCCTAGGAGCATGCGACGACAGCAATATCTCTTCAAGCCCAGCGCATCAAGTGCATCTCTGCAACAGACAGCAACTTAGAAGGTGTCATAAACAATAACAATTCCTTATTGAGAAAGGGTTCTTACCCCTCTGTGTACTCTGCTTGAAGAAGTCCCAGGTATGCCTCCCACTTGTTTCCAATAACCTTGCCACAGGTGAAGCAGCGGACCGGTATAATCATGTTGTAAAACCTAGAGCAGCAAACAGAAGAGCCCAAAATAAATTAGTGAACTGGTTACAGACTAAACTTACAGGGGCGACTGACAAGTTTGAAGGGAACAATTGTAATCACTTAATTTCATGCAGATTTGAAGAGCTAAAGAACATGCACTTAATTCCTAACCTCTCACCAATATTCACACAGGATATAACAGATGACTTTTAAGACAGATGACTGCAATTAACGGTCAACAACGAGAGAGTGTCTTCGGTGAGAAATTTCCGTCAGCAACTTTAGATACCTTTCCAAAATTATATCACTGAGTGGGGATAAAGAAATTGAAAATTTCGCAGACTTTAGCCGGCTCCTCCCGACTCCCGAGGTATCTTGCAGATTAATTTTTCATACCACTACCTATGTTATTGTTTTCTTTTCTTCAGGGCTGTCTGGAGTGGCGTACAGGGGCGTCTCGCTGCCCAGTGTTGCCATCTTGGCTCTGTAAAGGCTGCCGCTTGCTTCCGCTGGCCGCTAGTCGTAGGAGGGAGTTTCAAATGAGGTTGACAGCCGAGCGGAGCCAGCTACTCATTAAT
>CABIKL010000499.1:0-21883 GCA_902196195.1 Aptinothrips rufus
CTCCCTGCCCCGTGCCCGGCTAACCCAGCTCTAGCTCTACCTCGGGACGCCCCGCCCCGCACTATGATTATATGATTATATAGTGTGTGACACACATGTCATGCATTAGCTAGTTGATGACATCAGTGTCATGCGTTACCTAGTGAGTGACATGGATGTCACACGTTTGGAGCCTCGTGTTATTCTTATGGGGCTGGAAACGTGTGACATCGATGTCACACACTAGGAAATGCATGACATTTTGTCATGCGCTAGGTAATGCATGACTGTCACACGTTTGAGTTTGCAGTACAAAGTCGCAAAATACTCCATCTTCAAGCTGCGACGCTTTGCGAGTGATTACGTTAAGCAAAAACACACGGAATTAAAGTGATAAATAAGCAAAGTCTGACTCGTTTTCAGGCGAGGGAGGTGCACTCGGGCTGCCTACCTTGAGGCGCCTTGTGGCAGCCTGCCGCGTAGGCAACCAGTCAGATCCCGTGCACCGGTGCTCGCGGGCTGCCTACCTTGAGGCCGAGGGGCCTCGTGGCCGCCTGCTAAGCACCCTAAGGTACCCCTGGCCGCGGGGTAGCGCCGCACCTGAGTGAGCCCCCAGCCGGTGACGGTGAGCATGTCCGTGTCCTGCACCCTGAACTGCGGCTCCACCATGTGGATGGTCTGCACCAGCTCCCCGAGCTGCAGGGGCGGCTCCACCCTGATGAGCCCGATGTCGTAGTCCATGGTCTGCAGCGTCCAGTTGGGGTGCGGGTGGAAGGAGGCGGGGCTCACCGTCTGGCCGCCGTGCACTGTCGTGGCGGACCCCACGCGGAACACGCTGTCGTGGAGCTCGTAGCTGCGGGAGGGTAATCACTAGTCATTTAGGATCGTCCACATATTACGGAACGGTATTTTTGGCCATTTTTGACGCCCTTGCCCTTCCACGTAACGGATCTGAACGAACCCCACGTTATGGACCGTGACGCTGGGCTGAACCTCTTTCCCCTTCAATGGCGTTACGTAATATGTGGACGAGTCCTTAATGCATGACCCCGAAAACCTGGGCCAAGTTTTGAGGAAATCATGATTTTCGATGACGCGTTGTTGATAACTTTCAAGTCCGAAGAAAAAATAAAATAAAAGGCCGGTTCGGGGAATATATTCTATCTGGTAACAACTGGGTACTGAATACACTGGAAACTTTGCAATTTACTCGAAATGCATTCCAGTAAATTTTTCAAAAATAACCTAAAACTGTCGACACATTATCCAAGATTGGGTACACGGAATGTATTCCACGAGAATACATCGAGCTGCAGATGAGGTTACAGTATGGAGTATTAAGAGTCGGAGGCTCACGCAATAACGTCGAAGCAACCGTCTTGTGCATCGCATGAAATGTTCCATAACACATATGCCTATATCTCATCAGCGCTGTGGCTCAGCCAGTAACGCACGCGTGTCGGAAGCAGTGAGCGGCTGAGACGATCCACTCAGGGCTGAGTATGGCGCCCCCACAGTGGAAGGACCCCTCCAGGATCCACGCCACCTGCAGCAGCAGAAGAGTGAGACACAGAGACGCGGCCAGTATGGGAGAGAGAGAGAGCTCAGTTAAAACAAAAGTTAGAATGTGTGTGGGCCAAATCAGATGCTGTTCAGAGATTTGCTCAGAAAGCGAGCACCATCTCAATTACTGTTCTAGTTGCTGTACAGAATCTGAGTTGGCTGTCTAGCATTATAAATTTTGTTTTTACTGAGAGAGCGAGCAGGGTGAAAAAGTGAGACATAACCGGTCGTTCAGTTACAGAACTGGAGGGGGACAGAAATATCAACTGCGAAATTTCTCATACTGGACAGGCAATTCCTCATAGCGGCCAGCTGCAGGTAGTCCTGGCCCCCATGCGTAGTCAAGGTGGCCGCCGGGTTGGGACGCCTATGATATTCTGTCCCCCTCCAGTGCTGTTCAGCTGAATCCTCCCCACTCCACGACCTCCTACGCCGCTGGCTCACCTGGTAGGGGTAGTCCTTGATGGATGCGTCCTCACCGCCTACTATGCGGCCCGGCGTCCTCCGCAACTGCTCCGCCGCCGAGCCCTGCCAGGTGACAGTAAAAACACTGGTAAGTATGAGAAATAAACGGCCCCGCTGCAGCCGGTGTCTCAATCCCTAACGTGACGTGTCCGAACCGCCCTTAGTCAGCCCAATCCACCGAGATAGCCATTGTAGGTTCAAATACCGGCGCCAAATGCGAATATTTTCCCCTGTCTTGTGCGCTTTTCCCTCGAACTGACCGTGTTTGGAAACATTTCAATACTCAACGACGCGTTCTTACTGTGAGTGGATGGCCCGCGCTGCCTTGGCCCGAGTTCCCCGTGGCTGAAAATCAGAACGAAATCGCTTTGGTGATAAGAAAGTGACATTTTGCCGAAGTTGAAGGAAGTCCGCCCCACATGCTACCCTAAGACACTCACGCCACGACTGAACTGTCGCCGCACACAAGACCATGGCCACCCCAAGCAGGTCTTCAAGCGGCATGGCAGCACCGACTGCTGGCCGTCACTAGCGGCGGGGTGGGGCGGGGTGCGGTGGGGCGCGGTGGGGCGGGGTGGGGCGGGGTGGGGCGCGGTGGGGCGGGGTGGGGCGTGGCAGTCGGCCCAGCCGCGGCCAGGCAGTCCTAGAGGCGCTGCTACAGGCACACGTAACGTGCACGCCCAAAAGGAACAGCAGCAAATATCACTTCCAACATTTTCAGTTCTTTTATTGTTTTCCGTTCTTTGGCAGGTATACGTTTTTTGCAAAAAAAAAAAATATACAGCCACGCCATGCGTCCTCTGACTAGCGTCTTCAGGCGTGAGCAGATACCGTATTTGTGATCTTTTTAGCGCTGTAAGATTGCTTTACGTCAGCTGCGCGAATGGCTGAGATACATTGTCGAGCGCTGCATTCCAAAGCAGACTGAGGGCGTGAGGTTTATAAAGTCCCGCGCGGGGGCGAGTCTCTTTGGAAGTGTGGGCCCGGTGCCTCCCCTCCCCTCCCCTCCCCTCCTCTGCTCCGCGCGCCGCGCAGATAAGCCCAGTGCAGCAGCAGCGCAGGCGGGCCGTCCCGTCCACCGCAGCCAGCGACCTGACGCCCTGCGCCCAGCCAGCATGCAACCGCCACCTGTATTCCTCCTTGCCCTCCTCGGTGAGCCCGTACTCACATTTCAGCAACAAAAGACGGTTACAGCCACAACAAAAAGAAAACACACCTTTTTTATTTTTTACACTCTTAGCCTCTTATAGACTTTTTCTATGTACACTACTTGGTTTTTGGTGCAGCAATTGCTTATAAAGGAATTCGTCTCTAACCACAAAGAAGTTAGTATAATTGAATTTTTTTTAAATATTTTTATTTAGGAGACAATAGTTCATTATATGCAAGGAATTACTTTGTATTTATGAAGTAAATAGTACTTTATATTGCTGCTTAAAAAACTTTGTACCTCATAAAGAAAAAGTCAATAAGAGGCTGAGAGTGTAGAAAGGCTTTTTGCAACGTCGTTATGGACGCTGGGGTTGACAAGACCTGTCTGCGTGTCTTCTCAGGTGTGTGCCATGCGAGTCCCGCTCAACTAAACTCCGCCCCGCCCATGCCTACACACAAGAAGATGCAGATAGTAGGGGGAACCTCAGCCGACATCAAAGAGTTCGGCCACCAGGTAACTGAGCTTGTTGCTTTCGGGGTGCCTTCCTCGTAAAGGCAGGATATATTTTTCGGAGGTGCTACGGAAGAGGGAAGAACTGAGACGGATCACAATACCTTGACATTGGAATACAAAGGAGCGGTGCCAACATACCCCTCTGCTAACCGTAAGATAGACAAAAAGATATTGCTGATTTTTCGTAGAATTTTTTCATGTTGTTACACCCTGAAAACGTTAAGACTGATCGAAATCCCACACCAACAATAGACGTCTACTAGATGTTGTAGATCATCCACTTTAGATCTAGAAGATCTACACTGAGCTAGAACTGCGTTAGACTAGATCTTGATGAACATAAACGTTTACTAGATGTCTAAATTACGTCCACGGCTACCGATAGACGTACTTTAGACGTCCATAGACATCTAGTAAACGTTCATTAAACGTTATGCGTGTATACTAAATACAGTATCCAGAAAGTAAACATTTAGATGTGTATTACACGTAGGTATTAGACGTTTAATAGAGACGTATTAGATGTCTATTTCCCGTGTGGTTCGGAGTCTGTCCGCGTCGCGGTGCTCGGAGCAGCTGCAGGTGTTAACGGTGTGCTTCTAACAGTGTGATGTCGCAGGTGAGTTGGCTCCGTGCCGGGCGACACATGTGCGGCGGCTCCATCGTGCACCCCGAGTGGGTCATCACCGCGGCCCACTGCTGCGCAGAGTAGGTACCAACAGGACCAACCGACAGGGTACCCAGGGGTACCGTACCGACGGGAGGGTCTGCAGGGGAGAGACGCGCCGCCGCTGTGACGTCACTGAGTAGCCTGTACACTGACTGCAGACCGGGCCGGGTTTGCTTTCATGTCGGTCCGCAAGGAACACACGAGATCCTTTCTTGTCGTGTCTTTTCGCACACTCTTATTTCCTTACGAACAAAAACCAACTGTCATAGCTACCAACAAATCGAGTTGTTCATATCATGAACAAATTTGTTTATAATATGGTGAATTTTTTTCATAATACGAACAGATTTGTTCGTACGTTATGACAGTTAGGGGGTTGACAGTAAGAGATTAAGAGTGCAGGAATTATGCTCGTAGAGTATATATAAAATGCGTCAAGTTTCGTTTTGGAAGTTACTTAGGCCTCAATCAGTAAAGACAGCAGATTCGCCAATATACTAGACAGACATCAGATGAGATTTTAGTTCAAAATCTGTATTTGTTTTCTTACTCCGCCTTTTCCATGAATTAATCCCCATTTTAACCACGAAATGCCGTTTTGCCCGCTTATTTATCCAAGATTTCTGGCAGTTGTCGACTTAGCCCAATTCAAATACATTTAAAAAAAAATTAAGCTGACTTCTGAAGTGAAACTGCAGGGGACCAGGTGAAGCACAGGGACTCGCACAGGTTCAGCCAGCAAGCTCTTTGAACGTTCGCGCGAGACTTTCGCATTTTATTCATAATTGTCTGTCTGTCTGCCTTTGAGTTTTTTTCTCTCTCGACGAATAACGAATTGGACTTGAACAGTCAGCGGCTGTGAGGCTGACTAGCTGACTGAGACATTGATTTACATTGGAGCAGACCCTGTCAGGTGTTGCTCGTTTAATTAAACTAAAACTTATTTAATTCATGGTAACGACCCGGAACAAATCAATAAGGTATATTAAAGTCAGGAAACGCTGGAGTTTTCAAAAACATGAAAATTTCATAGGGCACCTGCCTATCACGAAATAAGCAGTCCAGCAGTACCTTCGAGATGTCGTTGCTTGGTAGCCAGGGTTCGTCCATGAAACCATCGGAAATTTTCATCGGTTTAAGGATACTGTCAAACTCATACCTGGAACAGCAAACCCAGTGAGGGGAATGAGGTTAGTTTTGATACCGGAAATGCGACGCTAAGTCAGCGACTGAGCGTGTCGGGCGCGCTGCGTTGCAGGGTGAACCTCAACATCTCGGAGATCGTGGCGGGCAGCTCGGTCATCCCCTCCAAGGGCCGCGGGCAGACCGTGCAGATCGTGGAGGTGCACGCGCACCCGGACTTTGACCCCGCGTCCTACACCAGCGACATCGCGCTGCTCAGGGTGTCGCCGCCCCTCAAGATGGACGACGTGGTGCGGTCCATCGCCGTCATCGACCCCAACAACGCGCCCAAGACGGGCGACCCGGTGTACGTCACGGGCTGGGGCAAGCTGTCCGTGAGTAGAGCTGACATGGACTACACTGCAAAAACAATCCCTGATTGTGATAAAAAAAAATTGATGAAACTTTTCCGTGCGGAATCACGATTATTGAAGTTTTTTGCATTGTAATGCCGAACTAATAACTAATCTTCCGCTAATCTCCCATGAAAAGTCACTGGAATTTGGAGAGGGGGGGGGGGGGGCGGTCGACGGGTTCCCACACCTGCCCTCGCCCCGGTCTGAATTTGAATTCGGTATGAACCGCGCCCTGTCGATGCTGCAGGAATACGCGCTCTCGGCCGCCGTGATCCTGCAGAAGGTGAAGGTTCAGATGAAGGACTACGACACGTGCAGGGCCAGGTACGCGGAGATCCCGATGCTGATCACGGACACGACCTTCTGCGCCTCGGCCGACGGGAAGGATGCCTGCCAGGTGAGTGGGTCGGCGTGGCGTGGCGAGGCGAGGCGTGGCGTGGCGTGGCGTGGCGTGGCGTGGTATTGAGTGCGGCTCCTCTAACTCTTTTACGTCTCAGCACATGACACTCCAACACATACACGGTAAAAACAATGTCTTGTTTTTCAAGGATTTTTGTACGTATTCCAAGGAGAGGCGGATGATTCCTTGGAATACAAGGCAACTGCCTTGACATCCAAGTGACGATTACTTGGAAACCAAGGCACTTCCCTTGAATTCCAAGGAATCATCCACCTAACTTTAAGACCCTTGGAAAACGATACATTGTTTTTTACCGTGTATCGTTGTTTTTGCAGTTGAAATTTTTATCGCTATCGTTGGTGAATAAAATCACGCTTCGGGTCTCCTTCTAAAGATCGAATGCACTTGCGTGTTTTTGCCCATAACGCTTAAGTCCACACTTTATCTCTAACAACGAATTTTCCTGTAAAGTTACTAGGGAAGGGTGCGATGGATGGATCTGAGACTGCCTCGCTGTGCTCGCAGGGAGACAGTGGCGGCCCGCTCATCTACAAGTCGGAGGGCAAGGACTACCTGCTGGGGATCGTCTCCTCGGGCAAGGGCTGCGCCGTCAAGGAGTTCCCCGGGCTCTACACGGACCTGCGCAACGAGAAGATGCGCGCCTTCATCACCAAGACCGCCGGCATCAAACTATAAAGCTGACTCTCTCTCTCTCCAGGGAACCAACACGACTGACTAGCTGATACACGCGCTCCCACTCGTTCTTCATCCCCACAACACACACACACTCTCTCTCTCTCTCTCTCTCTCTCTCTCTCTCTCTCTCTCTCTCTCTCTCTCTCTCTCCCCCTTATTCTCTGCACGCTGCTCTCTTCTAAATGTCCATCCCCGATTGAACGCTTTCAAAAAGAGCTGCCTTTTACCGATAACACCCTGCAGGGCAGCCAACCTTGGGCATATGTGTCTCCTAGTAGCCTACCTCACAAGGCCAGTGCTGCGGTCCACACGTCATGCCAACCCACGGGCGCTGAAGCACCATTGCCATAGGAGGCAGCGAGCCGGTTCACTGTGAGCGCTGTGCCACTGCTAGAAAAAAACACAGAATTTACTACAGAAAAGTCTGGTCAACAATTTGCCCGGACGCTCCGTACCAAGGAAAGTACAGAACTTCTGTATCATTTTCTGTGGTATCGGTGCATACCTTCTCATGGAATGTATTCCGTACCCAACTTCCTGTACATTTTCTGTGGTGAAGTACAGATTTTTTTCCAGTGGCGCAGACATCTCGACATAAAGACATGCCACAGCCTGCATTCTGGACGGAAAAGCACAGAACATATCGTTGAATGTTCTCCGCAGTATTTCTGTCGACTGACATTCTTCAAACTTTGCCCTGCGATGGACGTGGCATGGAGCAATGGCGGGGCCTTTGCACACCAATTTAGATTTCCAAGGTATGATTTCAAGCCACCACTTCGTTTTCGCGGGGTAGAAAAATTCGTGAGGACTGTCCGCACGAAATACCCGAGTCAGACACGCTCACACGCGGTTCAAGCTAGGGGTGGCGCGGCGTGGCGTGGCGAGGTGCGGTCTTGGCGCCAGTGGTGGGAGAGCCGCGATTTTGTGAATGGTTTGGTGAGCCGGGGGTGGGGGGGAGTGGCGGGGGGTGGAAGGGGTGGCAGGGGGTGGCGGGGCGGTAGGACCGCAAGTCAGTCGGCCGCCACCCTCCCGCGGAGCTGGACGCTCACACGCCTGGAGTCCCCACGGCTCTCCGCGAGACGCGCTTCACCACGCCGCCAGACAACAACGACAACAAGAACAACAACATCACCCTGCGGACCGCGAGTCAGACATCCCTGTTTCAATCGGTCGCTCAGCCTGTCAGCTCTTGGACCGGCGAGCGAGTTGTCACTGCTCAGTAAGTAGATCTGTCGTCAGGGCCGCGTCCCAAGCAGCAGGGACTCAGAGAGGAGTCAGTGATACTCAGAGTTAGAGAGACTAAGAAGTGGAGAGAATCAGGGTTATAGAGAGGCAGGCTTAGGAACACACTCGGGCTCAGACAGACTTAGATTACCAGACTAAATTACCATCGTAAAGGCGCGATGATTTCTAAAACCATAATTTCCATTTTCTATACATGCGAGTGTTTTTTTGTTCTTGCAACAAAAAAGAATCTGCAATTACGGAAAATTTAGAGTAATAGGATAATTTTCAATAGACATCAATCTGTCATTAGTTTTCAGATAAATATTTTGCCATGTAGATTCTTCCGAATACAATTTGAGTCATAAATGGTTCGACGATATCTCCATCTCATGGATAAAATATTGTCGTAACTATGTACACTATGATAGTGGCAATGATGAGCGGGCTTACGGGTGTGTTCGTGTCGACTAGTCTAGCTCCCAGGGGAGAGCAGGCAGCCCCGCTGACCCGGCAGAGCAGAGCGGAGGTGACACGCACAAACACACTCTAGTTCACTGCGTCGCTCTGGGCTCCTTTGTCCTTTGTCTGGCTGCGATTAGAACGACTTTAGAACTGCAAACTTCATTGGCTGAATTAAATGTTCCGCGTTCTATTCAAATATTTCCCTGCTCTCATTCTCCGAGCAGGGAATGGCTGGCAGAACCATAATGGTCAAAATCAACCACCTAATGGTTCTCTAGGGACTACCACGTAATATGGTATGGTTCGTTCAATGCAAAATTTATGGTTGTGAAGACAGTATTAGAGTGAAAGTAACAATCATCGTTTTACGTCAGCCTTTAATGGTAGTCCCTGCGTCAACCATGCAGTTCACTGGGTGCGAGGCTCGACAGGGTCATCTTGATTGGCCATCTGCAGGAGCAGGAAGGTTCCGATGGATGGGAGCTACACTCTTACTTCCTTACTAACGAATTCGGCGGTTTGTTCATACACTACAAACAAATCCCAACCGTCATAACGTACTAACAAAATTCGTTAGTATTATGAACGAAATCGTTAGTATTACTAACAACTTTCTTAGTATTACAAACGATTTTGTTAGTACCTTATGACGGTTGGGATTTGTTTGTAGTGTATAAACGATTTGTTAGTAAGGAAGTAAGCATGTATTCTCCTTGCGCTGGGTTTTGTGATCTCTCTCCCAGTGAGAAATGGATAGTGAGAAAGTCGTAATGACAAAATGCAACCACATAATTGACGTGGAAAAAATCAACTCAATTTCAAGGCGGACGTCTGATCGACTTCGATTTGATCCATCAATTCTCACCGGGAATACACACCAGATGTCTTTGAAAGGTTTACAAAGAGGTGGTACAGTTAAATTGGAATGTGCCTGAAGTTTAAGAAGGCATGGCTGCTCTTTGTGAGGATAAATATTTAGGGAGATTTGACAGGGTTAGCTATTGAATCGGACCACGTAGCGTTGTGTTCCGAAAATTCCTTACATTTCCTGAAAAATTTCGCAAGTCAGAAGTACTACTTCCTTTTTTTTTTCAATTTCGACAACCTTCAAAATATGGGTTCGTTACAAAAATGTACAAGCTTTATGAACCCAAATAGAACAGTGCTGCTGCGTATGCTCATTGTATGCACCTGAAAACTGCGTGCTAGTTATCTCATCCTACGAGCGACCTTTATAGGCACTCCAATGCGCTGATCAGATGGGACATAGCACGCGTACTCTGTGCATGTGCATACAGTGCGCTTTTGGAGCAGTGCCGCGCTACCTGGGAAGTGCTGTCTGAGATTTGACTTTTGGCGCCGGTTGTTTTATCGGTTGGACGTCCCGCTGATGGCTGAGGGCGACCATGTCACTTAATGACCGCAGTAAAGATTACAGCCGTGTTCGCCTTCCCTCGTGATCGCCGACACCAGGTGACACTATAAGGCACCATTGGGGTCGGGTCTGCATGTCCTGGTCCTTGGCTGCGACAGGCGGTTGAAGGTTGCGAGAGAGAGAGAGAGAGAGAGAGAGTGGTGTCTGGAACATCACAATGACAGGAGTGTTAATAGTGAACTATCGGTTGTCACCGATACAACGATGGGTTTCGTTCGGAAGAGTATCCTCATCCGGGCACGAGAACCAATTCGCCTATCGTCGATAACAGTCTTTACTATAAATAATGCTAGCTTTTTCACTCTCACTCTCCCTAATGCTGTGTCGTCACACCGGAAAAACAAATGTATAGTAACTATACACTTGAGGTGTATAGCGGGTGCTATACACTTGAGGTGTATAGCGGGTGCTATACACTTCAGGCGTGCAGTTGGTCCACGGAACAGCATAGGCGCCAGCCCTTCAAGTGTATAGTTACTACACACCTGATGTGTATACCACCTGCCATACACCTCAAGTGTGTAGTTTCTATACATTTGTTTTTCCAGTGCAAGGACTACTCGTCCTCTGCCTTCGTTGCCCGGTAGTTTTGTTTTCTCCCTCTGCCAGGAGCGCCTCGGCTGGCCCGCTGTACTGCCGTGCACGGTGCTTGGCCTGTCTGCACGGCGCTCGGTCGAGGGGGACGACCCGGCCGCCTCCTCTAGGTCTGCTTGCTGCTTATCCATTCATTTTATTCACCTCTCGTGTAGGCTTCCGATCACACATTTGTCCTTGAAAGTCCGCATCCAAATTGAAACAGAATCGGACCTCACATTGAAGACCTCGATGATTCTGAGTACCGAAGCAAAACAGGATAGTCGGAATGACATGAAGGTGACGTCAAAACAGACTTCGCTTGAAGTCTACACGACGCTAATATCGAGTAAAAAGTACTTCTCTTGTCGTCGTGTCGATGTCGTTAAGACCATCTTGTTCTTCTCGGGTTGAGCTAGCGAACGCTCACCGTGAAAATGATCTTTTGTGCTTGCAGGTTTTCGAGTGGCTGTGTCTCCGAGTAGCCGGAATCTTGTTCTTCTGCTGGCTCTGCGAGTCTGCGGCAGGTTAGTGACATCTTCGAAATCGATAATAATGTTTCGACTGCGTCCCAGAAGCTCCTCTCTGGTGCAGCACTTGTACACAGAAAAAACAAAATCCAGAATCTGGGACAAATCAATCCTCAAACCAAGAGCATAAAAAGAAGTTTCGAACGCGTTTTAGAATACGTGTCTCAAAATGACCTCCAATAATATTTTTTTCCATTTGGTTTCTGATTTGGGTTGCCCACGATCCCGGGTTTTGGTTTTTCTGTGCAAGGACAATAGTTCTTCTCGAGAAATCGTGCTTACAGCACAGCAACTCTGTGGAGCATAGGGGTCAACTAGTCAACTAGTCAACCGTAGGCGTACTTAAATGTTCGCACATTAATTTTCGCTATACTTTATTACGTCTCACCTCATTTATTACGTCTCACCTCATAGCGTGGACAGTGACCCATTTATGAGCATTCCCCCTCCCCTCCCCTGCCCCTACCCTCTCTCTTTTTACGCCCCCGCCGGCTTGTCTGGGGCCATCGCCGTGTGGCGTTGCTGGGCGTGGCGGGGCTGGTCAGGGCGGGGCGTGGGCTACGAGGAGAGCAGATTCGCACCTGATTAGGAACTTCCCTAATAACAACACGCGTGTGGGCGAGGAGGGTGGGAGGGAGGGAGGGGAGGGGGCGGGAGTGTCCGGTGCTCGAGGATGCTGTGCAGGTGGTCCCTGCTCCCGGTCTCACGAGGTAAAAATCTCGCGCATTTGTCTTGCAGATTAGCGGTTTGTCCCTGGAAGTAAGTTTGCCTTGTTTTCCAGACAGCAACAGGGAGTCGGTAAGGTCGGGGGTGCGCCACCTCCCTCCTCCCCCTCCCCTCGTCCTCCCCCCTCCCTCGCCCAGCCGCACCGCACCGCACCGCAACATGCGGTACTAATCTGGTTATGCTCAAAGTAGTTTCCTAAGCCGTACTTCACTCTGTGTTTTCATTTTTCGCCACGTTGGAAGCCAGCGAGCATACAAGTTATAAGTGAAAGAAATCGCCTTTTAAAGCAAAGCGCTGAGGAAGGGGGAGAGGGGGTGCGATAGGGTGGGGTGGGGGGGGGGGGATAACTAATTGGACACGATGACAAAAAAATTGCGTGCTGCGCTCGGCTTAACTCGGCTCGGTGCAGTTCACAATGAGAAATGGTCGGTCACTTCGATGTCAATTCGACGTTCTGTCGACGAAAATCGCGTCGATTCGGTATCGAATCGACATGGTTTTGACTTTCCGGGCACATCCCAGTGAGAAATGGTTGGTCGAAAAGACATCGAAACGATATCGATTCGATGGAATTTATGTCGAAACGATATCGAATCGACATCGTTTCGATCACCCATTTCTCACTAGGATCAAGCATATCTGCGCATATCTTCGTGCGGTGCAACAGTGCCTTGGAGCCTCGCTGGTTGGAAGCAGACAATTTTCGCCGCCCCGCCAATTCCTTTCCCCGCTACCATGTTTATCTGTTTTGCGGTACATTCGCGGATTTTGTAGGCTACTGAAAAGAGATGATGTTGCTTGCAGGTGCAGGTGGCTGCTCCCGCTACGGACATGCATGCTGGGGCGGTGAGTCTAATCATAGCAGGGAGGTCCTTTTCGACTTTCAACGAGGAGTATATCACTCACTCTGTAGTACCAAAGTACCAAGTATTTTCAATTTTTATATATTATTCTGACATCACAAGATATCTTTTTTGATATTCAAGTCACTGATGTCTGCAGGATATTCTACGGACGTCCCTGGGGTTCTTAAATTCCCCATGGAGCCGTGACATGCTGGAGATATTCCATATTCAAATGTCAGATCACGGATATCTCGGAGACTCGACCTCGAGATGTGGTCGATTTCGTTCGTTGACATTCCCTGGGCATTCCCTTGCAGGCCACGGCAAGAGGAGCTCCCATGCCCCGCTGTCGCTGCAAGACAGAGACCTCGAGACCGATGAGACTGCAGCTGCTGACGCTGCGGTAGACTTTGTCGCCCAGGATGCCGATGACACCGGCCAGGTCCTCGCCGCAGGGAGGAGAGCCTTCCGCGGTAAGTTACTCAAACACTCGAAATGTTTCATTTTCATAACTCCTTGTCATTGAGAAGTAGAATCATCACTGATTGATGTTCACATTTTCTTCCCGATAGGCGGTTATGGTATGAGTGGAACAGCTGATCTCATTCCAATTGACAGGTGAAGTATATTCTGTTTGCGTTTCTGTGATTCAGAGTGGTAAAAATACGTGGAAAGTTGGAATCTATGACTTCATTGATATTTATCTTTATCATTTAGTGAACAGGTGTTTCAAGACCCAGAACCCGAGGAGGTTTCTGAGGAAGAGCGCAGAATAAGGTAACGGAATCAGTTAACTCAATTCCTTAGCGTACTTTCAAAAAGTTGTTATTTAAAAAAAAAAAAATACTGTTTTTAGACCAAAAAATCAACAAAGGCGAGGGGAAAGAGACGACGATGTGCAAGTGTTGATAATTCCTGATGAATCTCATCTCTCAAATTTACACATTTACAAAATTCTGGTGAGTGTTTCATGAAATCATAATTTTGCTCTATGCCTGAAGCTCCGGACTAAGATATTAAATTATTTTTCAGGGCCAAACACCCAGAAAACATGCATAAATTTGTTACCTTATCAAGAGAGGTTGGAAAAAAAAAGTCATCAAGGCCTGTGCCGATGACATGCCACCACAAGAAAATTTGAATGGAGAAGAATGGAAATTTTCTGTGAATTTGGCTGTCACAATTTTCAACACAAAAATTGCAAATTTTTGTCCTTGCAGTTGTCTATTCCTGCGCTTCTCGGCTCTTCTGTGTAGTATCTTTATTTTGTGCTGTTTACTTTCTGATTGAGAATAAATTTATGTTAATTTCCAAGACATTGTTTGTTACTTATTAAGTTAAGTAGGAAGATCCTGAAGATTAAAGACCAGATACTGAGTAAAAAGGAAAAAGAAAGAATACGAAGATAAAATCCAGTAAAATAATGTGTAATGAGCATAAGTATATGTATAAGAAATAACAAATGTCCTAACTCATGCCGATAATTAACAGTAAAGTCCTTACACATGTATGATTCAGTTAGCTGACAAGTAGAAAAATAGAGAAGGTGCTGAAGAAAGACAGGACAATCACAGAGCTACTTCAGCAATTCAAGAATAACCATGTAGCACAAGATCTGGATATGAAAAGTGTTTTGGTCGGTTTAGGTTAAAACAACTAACACATTCCAAAAGTCAGGAGGAATTGTAAAACTCCTAGTACAACACAATTTCAAAAGAATGGCTTTTATCTATAATCTTGCTTGATTGTGGTTTAACTTGAACCACTCAACAGTTTCCTTAATAGCTGTTCCAAAGGGAGTAAAAACAAAATCTGGGTAGAGTTTGCGGAGCTTTGCATTGCTTGCAGTCTTCTTGAATTGACCATCAGCCATTTTTGTGTCATACACCAATTGACCCGTGAAGTTGAAAGCTTGAGCTATTTGTTCTGCAGCATGACGTATGCTGACCTCATCCTCTTCATCCACTAAAACATAAAATTTTAATTGAAAAATTTTGATTGAAACAGTAGTAATAACAAACTAACTAAAATAAATTTCAAATTACTTTTATCAGGACTAACCTGATAAAATTATGGGCTCAACGTCTTCATAATTTCTCAAAGCCCATACAAACAGACGTGCTAAATCTTTTGAGTATATGAACTGCCTAAGGGGCTTCCCAGACCCAAGCACAGTAAACTTGTTTTCACCTGCCAAATTTTTCGTATTACTTCAAGGAATGCACAATTTCTAAGAGGAACACTAAGATATAAACCAAGAATCACAAGCCAAGAATTTACCCTTTTCCAAAGTTTCGTGTAGTTTTCTAATCAGTCCAGGGATGACATGACTGGACTGTGGGTTGAAATTGTCGTAAGGGCCAAACACATTGCATGGAATAACTGATGTGAACAAACATCCGTGTTGCTCAAAGTAAGCTCTATTGCTGATGTCAATAAGCCTTTTTGCATAACTGTACCCGAAGTTTGATGGATGCGGTGGACCTAAATGAATCTGAAATGAAATTTTCATCACAACTGTTTCAGTAGTCAATTTTGCTTTTGTTGAAATGGTTATTTTAAAAAAAAGAAAATTATCATCAAAATCTTACCATTGATTCGGTTATTGGGTATGATGTTTTGTCTGGAAATATACACGTGGACAGACAGGACACGACTTTTTTAACTCCTGTCTGATAGCTTGTTTCCAAGACATTGTCATTTATATGGATGTTGGTTCGCTGCAAATTATAAAGACAAAATTGCTTGAGTTTAGGTTCAGGACAACTTGAGGGGGAACATGTGAAATACCTCTGAACCTACCAAAAAATCCAAATTATGGGACATGTTGTGAAACAATCCACCAACCATAGCAGCTAAGTGAATGACATAAGTTGGTTTATGCTTTTCAAAGAGGGCCTTCGTTTGATCAAGATTGCTGGAATGAGACAAGAAATTGAGGAGTCATAACATATTTATTCCACAAAAGATCAATAAATAAGAGATGATGAACAATTTACCTCAAGTCTGCGTCTTTTGAGCCAACAAAAACCCATTTTTCATCAACTGGCTTATTGCTGTCAACAAATTCACGTATAGCTTGACCCACTAGCCCCGTACCTCCAGTCACAAGAATAGTTTCCTTCACATCCATATTTCAAATAAATGGCCTGAAAGATGAGAGAAGGTGTCATGAGAGATAATTAGTAGGCTTAATAGTTTGATATGTGACAGACTTCAGCGGTGTATATTCAATCAATTTCTATGGCATGGTTGTAGTTTGTTCAAATTAAAACCTGGTATATGAGGCAAGGAACAATCGTACTTGAGACCTATCATCCAGCTTGTAAACCATTTATGTCATCATATCTGATCATGCCTTCTCGAAGGTTAAGGCACACGGAATAAGCAAAAAATAAATACAGGTTTGATAAAAAATCTACAACTGTAATATGCAAGGTCAACATGCTCTTACCTTCAATATAGACCACAGTGAGGAATGAATCTTAACAGCGTTGTTTTTCTTTAAAAGCCGGCTTTCTAGAGGTAGACTTTCTAACCGGAGCTGCATCAACAGCAGCAAACAGCAGCAAACAGCAGCAAACAGCAGACTGCTTTGTTATTGTTTTTCAACCACAACTCCTGCCAACAGCAAATTATTTGTAGGATAGTGCCTGTAAATAACGCGTGCAATTCAACAATAATAGAAATGCGTGATTATCAATATCAATCTTTTGGGAGCTTGTCATTCTCATTCATTTCCAGTCTAAACTTTTGATTCAACGCAAAAACATTAATTCAAATCCGTAACGACGATTTGACGAAGCTAAATGTGCATATCGACCTCGACAAGGACCTTCGTCACGCGTCGTCTGCTGTGTCCCTGCGTTTAGGATTTCTCTTCCCCTCCCCTTCACTCCGCTCTCGTTCCCTCTCTCTCGGATCTTCGCCCCCTCCTCCTCCTCTGCTCTGCTTCTGGCTGGGGCCTAAGTGCGTCTTCCGTCCCTTCAGCAAGACCACAGCAAGACCAAAGCTCGACGCGCGTGAGTGTATCGTGCTTCAAGTGCGGAGTTTAAAGAAACAGGTGATTATTCTGTAACTAGTGAGTTATGTAGAAGCCTTTATTTCTCTAGAAGTCGTCATTTTTCTACGTTGGAACAAGAATGCTCTTTATAACATTTTCGTTTCATTGAAAGTTTGTCATGTTTGAACAATAGCTTATTTTTCACTCACTTTTGCAAGTCATTCATTTTTATGTACAGACCTGTGTGTGTGTGTAAATATTTTCTATTCTCCACCGATGATTAGTCTTGATCTTTGTAAGGATGGATTGAGCTTATTGCTGGATGTAAGTGAAGGTCATATTACAATCACAATTAGTGATACCCTCCTTGTTTTCAGTTTCTTGGCTATCTGGTAGTGATTTATTTCCCTGCCAACTAATGATTTTATTTAGACAGCTGTGATCTTGTGAAAGATGTTCTCTAATGAGCTTTGTCTGATTCGGTTTTCATTGGCTTATTTTATCATTGTGTTGCTGCTTGTAGAATATTGAGATGGACTTTTCATCTTTTTTCAGGATGCGTCTCACAACTGTGGGACTTGTGCTGTTAGCACTTATAGTGAGCAACTATCCTGCTGATGCACGTCGCAAAGGTGAGGAGAATTGGAAGCAACGTTACAGAAATTGGAAAGCCTCAGAAGAGCAAACTCGGCAACCAACTGATCTGATTGGTACTGATGAAGCTGCTGCTGCCAAATTATATCGGGAGGTTAGTTCTGTTTCTCCTTTGTGATAATCCGTACTCTTTTCTGTGAGTAAGGTAACTCAGAACTTTTGTTTTCATTCTTCTATCAGGAACAGAATTCTGTTTATGATACTCCCTCAGAAGATGATCAGTGGAAGCAGAAAATTGAGGAGAAGAAACTTCGACAAGCTAACCATAAAAAGTCAGAGGCAAAGCCAGTCAGTGAGATAACTGCATGGCATGAAGAAAAATGGAAGAGAACCCGAAACCACCGTCAGCAATCTGCACCTTATGAGCTGCAGCGCCAGAAGAGACATCAACAACATGATCACAGTCCTGAGAGACATGAGCCAAAACTTGCTTCTAACCCCCCTCCACATACTAAGGTTGCAGAGATGGCACGGTACATTGTTCACAATTCCGGTAAGTTTTTGAACCCTATTGTCAAAGTGACTTTTGCGATGTATGTCATTGTTTTGTTCTGCTAATTTCACTTTGTCATTTTGTCAGACTGGGCTGCTGTGGCATACACCTCTCGGCAGCCAGAAACCTATGGACTTCCAATGGCTGACATTTTTTCCATTAGTGATGGTCTTGCAAACAATAGCACAGGGATTCCCTACATGTATGTGTCACCCTTAGACACAGGAGTTCAAGATCTAGCTAAGGACAGCAGGTGCTCACTTGCAATGTCATTGGCGCAGGGTGATTATTGTCAGAAAGAGAGCTTGGATCCTGAAGACCCCCGATGTGCTCATGTATTTCTGACTGGAAAATTGAAGACTGTAAATATCTTAAAAGTATTGGAAAATTCAGATTGCTCTTTAAAGGTTGTTCTTTACCTTAAATGATGATTTCCTTTCAGTTGAAAAACGGATCTGATGAATGGGCCCGAGCTGAAAAGTTCTTCTTTGATCGTCACCCTCATCTTCGCAACATGCCAAAAGGTAACTGTAATGATAAGGATTGTATCATTTTTTGCTTTGCTTTGTTGAAAAATCGTACCACAATTTGTTTTAAGCAAAACCAGACTTTTAGTGTAATGAATAATGTTGTTTTATCCTTTGTTACAGACCACAAGTTTAGATTTGTCAAGTTGAAGATCAGCCATATTCTTGTTCAGGATTACTTCGGTGGTCCAGCTAAACCCACCCTGGCAGAATACTTTGCTGCAAAGCCTGAGGATTTCAATCAAGTTAACAGCCAACCTGTGCCAGAGGTAGAAGCTGAGCTTCTTCCTGGAGCATCTAACTCTGAAAAATGGGTGAAACCAATGGAATAAGGTATTCTGATCTGTTTGTTCTATACTTTGGTGCATGCAAGTCTGTTGAGCCTAGATCAACATATTGATTCCAAACAGCTCTCTTACTTACTGTCATGAATAGGATTTGCTACAGAGAGATCTGAAAATGTTTGATTTTGACTGGGAATAGATTTAGTTGAGCTCTCTGTTAATAATGCTAGTTAAGTCGAATAGTTTTTATTGTGATCTTTAAAAATTTATAGCACAATAATATTTTTAATTTTTCTATTGTGATGCGATGTACTATGAGGCCAAAGGTTTTAGTGAGACTGTTTAGATTGATCTATTACGTGTATCTCATGATGGCTGTTCTTTTCAAAAGGATTAATATTTTCCAGTGGCATTAAATATGTATGAGATGTTTTAACAAAGACAATAAAATATAATGCAATTTGTAAAACACCGTTTTGGTTTTCATTCACCATTTTCTTCTGCCCCCCACTTATTCTCATATCTAAGTTCGGGAGCTTAGGGAGTTTACAAATTCTGGCAGATCAGTGGACAATAACTCATTGTTTACAGTGAGAAAATAAATCGATCCGCCAGCATTCTACAGTTCAGACAGCTTGCCGGAACACGAAGCGGCAGGGAGCTGGAACCTCCCGTCCCGCACGGCGAAGCGCCTGGGAGGTAGGCATGCCTGTTACACTGACGTGTAGCGGGGTGTTGCCTATCAGTCTCTTCGCAGGCGTCATGGCGCTCAATTCCGTTCGCTAGAGTCGGAGGCTGCGTATTACACGGTGCAGTCAGGTCCTTTCAGGCTGACAGAACAGATTATCTTGTCTCTGTAGTGAATGTAGGTTCTACTGGGCCTACTGTTGCTGTGGACTAGCGAGATAATTCAGTCCCATCGATCTTACGGTCGTAGTAGACACGACGCGGTACACTGTTTGAAGAACACTACTGCTTCCGTACTCTTTGTTTTGGGTCGGACTCCCGATCGGAGGGAATGTTATTGAAAATAATTCAGTGATACAAGCTAGGGGAGAGTGGGGCAAGATGTGTCAGGTGGGGCAGGATGTGCCACCGGTACTCTCTGGAATCGCCATATTATCACGATTCTGGAAATATACTTTGGCACATCCTGCCCCACCTGACACATCCTGCCCCCCCCCCCCCCCCCCCCCCCTTACAGTTCGGTGGGACAATGAATTACGCCCCGGGGGGAGGGGGGGGATTCGAACGGGACGAATTAATTTCTCAGTTCCGAGACCTCTTCTATGGAAACGGCAGAGCAGAAGCCCTTAAAGGGCCCGGTTTCAAGACCCCTAGCTTGTCTGGACCTTCACCTCTCGCCGGCCGGGCTAGGGCTTGCTGGGGAATGTACTTCTCCAGCAAAGGGCCTCACATCCAGGCGCGGTGTGTCGCTGCGATCGTGGGCGTGCAGTCCCAGTCCCTTCGTGCGCGAGCCGCTAGTTTAGGGAAAGCTAATGGGAAGCTAAATGCTGGAGCCGGTATCATGTTGATGGCCGAGGGCTGGTTTGAAGTTATGACAGGTGAGCCACCACACGCATGCACGGGAGAGACGCTCGATTGACACGAGAACAGTGTGTACCTCAGGCGCGTGTCGCGCCAGATAGCGTTGATAGAATCGACATGATTAATTGCCGCAGTGTAGAGCCGCCCCTTTAGTGCCCCTCCTTGCATGGCGAGGCGCGCTGGCTGTCAATGGAGTCGGCAGGCCTGTCGGCAGTGACGTCTCCCTGGGGTCCCGACATCCCCCACCCCCGAGACGACCGGACGGTCCTTGCGTCGCGTTGCTACTCGTCGTTCACTATCGCCATGCATGATGGCAGCGCGGAGGGCGCTGGGGTCTGAGCCGTACGCTCCTCGCAGTGGCCTGCCAGTGGTGCAACCTAGCCTGACAACGTTGTCGTGAAGGCGAGCCGGAGAGAAACGTAACGTGGCGACATGTAAACGACGTCGATTCGATCAATTTTGCGAGTTTGGCATTGAAGGATAAAGGTTTGACGCCGTTTCGACATCGGCTCGACGTCGAAACTCAGCCGCATTTCTCAGTGGACATGCCCGAGACATGGAGGATCGGATGCTTCTCCGTTCGAAGGAAGAAGGCACAGGGTGCGTTAGTTACGATGGGATTGTTAGCTAAGGGCATTCATAGCTTTAAGTGAGACTAAAGTAGCCAAAACGTAGAAAAACATTATATCGAAAGTGAAATGGAATTCCCTTCCCCGCTTGTATCTGTCGCCTTAACACTTTGAGTGCGGCCCTGGGAATGCACCACCTTTTAACCCAGGGCGTGACCTCTATACGGCCACGCCGCACTCAATGTGTTAATGTTCTGTTCTTGCCCTCAGCGAAACAGAACGAAGCTGAGGGGGCGAATCTGTTTACTGAGCTTCGACCGTGTGTATGGGTTTTGGCCGCACTAGAAATATGGCCCATTTTCGAGAAAAATGGTAAGTAGAGTCTTTTTTCTTTCTTTTTTTTTAAAAAGTAAATTTGTTCTTTAAGGGTTTAATATTTTAGTAACGACGATCTGTTTATGTTGCGCAGGACGCGTACAGTTTAGGAAAAGGTCCTTCGTGTTTCTCTACGCAGTGGTGGCGTGGATTATCACAACCACGATTGCCTTTTTCGGCTTGGTTCACTGGATTCAAGTGAGTCTGCGGGTGCGGGGATGTTGAGACTAAAATAAAATAAGGTATGAATTTTCTGAGCTAGAACGGTTCGATCTCTTTTTTATAGGTGGTGAAGGCCAATTCGGGATATTTCAGCATGCAAGCGTATTACTCATTCTTCATCGTAGTTGGACATATTTCAATGGTAATACCATTGCTGCATTGGAATCATTTGCATAAAGTTGCCGCGGCTTTCAACTACTCACACCTGTTCCAGGTATGTGAATCTCTCAGTGAGAAATATCGCCGTCGATATCGAAACGATACCGTTTGTGATGGCGAAATTGCATCTAAAACAATTCTTAAAACGACCGTTGTCGCAGGCGCAGATCCAGGACCATCCCTTGGGGGAGGCAAATGTTGCACTTTTTGCCTACCTACAGGCTGAAAGTTGTGCAGCTTGCCTAGCTCCTAGGGGACGTCAGCTCCCCCC
>CABIKL010000500.1:0-21856 GCA_902196195.1 Aptinothrips rufus
GGGGGGGGGGGGGGGCGTCGGCGTCCCGAAAGTAGCAACCTGAGGGCCTGAGGGGCTCTCAAAGCTAAGCCTTAAGTTTGACTTACGGACGGACGGACGGACGGACGGACGGACCGACGCGGTCATGTGAAAACACGAGAAATTGCAGCTGAATATGAGCAACACTTCTTGTTTTGCGTATTACAAGCCTACAGGCCGCTTTCCAAAGTCGTCGGTCTCCAGTTTCTTTTAATTTCTCGCGTTCTCACACGACCGAGTTGGTCCGTCCGTCCGTAAGTCAATTTGACTTGACGGACGAACTAGTCAAAATGGCGGACTAGCCGGGGAGAGAAGCGCGATGGCTGGCCCAGCTAGTCCGCCATTTTGACCAGTCGTCATTGGCGCCGTCACAGCATCGGCGCTTCTCTCCCCGAAACTCTTGAATCACAGAATGCAAAATCGCGCCTCGCTTCTTCTTGCGAGAGAGCGCGCCACGAGGTGGCGCCACCAGGTGGCGACTATAGATTAATTCTCGCGGAGCGCTTCTGTTGAGATCTACGTTACCTACGAGGGCCTTCACACGTCTATAACACGTTTTATTGAAACATAAACAATTATTTCTTTTTGTGTCTTAAAAAAATTCCACGAATGCAGGAGGGCGATCAGCGAATGAAAAATCGTAGCGGACGGAGCAGCGAACGACTCGGCGGACGGAGCTGCGAACAGAGCGGCGAACGTGAACAGCGCAGCGAAGAGCTTTTTAACGGAGATCGGAGAGAAAAAGAAATTTCCCCTTTCTATTTTTCTACTTCTATTTTTGAAGAAAATTTGAAAATTTCATATTTGATTCATGTTCCTCTCGATATCCCGAAACCAGAGCACTCTGAAAATAGCAAAATTTCTTTATTTTAAGAAGGACAATACGCAACAATGGAAGCATTAAAGAGATCCTCGCAAAATTGACTGTAAACTTCTGTAAATAGAACTGGGCCAGATTTTAAGACAATACAGACACCTGAGCTCTTCAAATATTGAATGTGATAAACAACTACTATTACCATCATTATCGTGCTTTCAGCTCCAATCAGCTCAGTGCGAATTCTGAAATCGTTAGAAAATACATTTTGAAATTATTCCAAAGATTGTGTTGTACTTACACATAGATATGAGAAACGATATTATCAGGATGAAATTAACATAGAGTTGGTTTCTTAAGTTTCACAGGTTAGGGCACTCGCTTTTAAAGAGATAAGCAGCAAAAGCAAAAGAACAGATACTGGACTGGATGAAAATTGTCCCTGAGTTGTTGACAGACACCTAGGTTGCCTTAGGTTGCCTCGCGCAGAATATACACAGAGAAGGGTCAGTGACGTGACTGCTCCCTCATTTCTGATAAGGGAATTTATGAAACGACGGATCAAAACAAATGGGTGGGGTGTCCGGTGTCCGGTTTTCAATTTCGCGCTCAACTCTCAAATGGTGCGCAGGACACATGCTCTGTCGGTCGGAAATGACTTGTGGGCGCGCATTGAATGTTTGAAAAGCATGGCGTATCGGTTTTCACTCGTGCTGGAGACTTGTCGCGCCAAAATCAATAGGATCACGCGTAGCAAACATTTTACTTTTGGTTTTCCGTTCTTGATATTTGTCGTCGGTGGATCGTTTGTTCTTAAAGAATTTTGCAAAGTTAGGTATGAGGTTATGTCTTCAATATATTCTATTACTTTTATAAGAATTTTTCTAGTATGTTATAAAGCATTGCTGTTTTTCAGGTACGAATTTACTAGGGTCAACCCATTTGATTTGCCAACGGTTGAGAAGATTAAGGACACGAGCGTTGATCCTGAAAAGGAGTATGATAACATTATGAAACAGGTACGTCTGTTCCTCTTGTCTAGCTTGCACAATGTCTTGTCTGTTTCTTTCAAGTACAGTTCCACTTGTTTAGCTTGCAGAATGTCATGACGGTTTTCTTTAAATTAGTAAATGATATCGTGATTTGGCTTAAGTGCTTTAATCTTCACTTTCAGATTGATATCGACAACTGGGAGAATAAGAGAATTCCTCGTCCCTGGGAAGAAGAGCAGAAGCCACAGTAAAGATTATGATCAAGTATTAACATATTCTTTGCTTATCTTTTATCGAAAATTTATTTGAAGATGGGTGATGCTAAACCTTCTAATTCATCAAGCAAAAATTTAGGCCTCTCACCAATCAAGAAAATCGGGAATTCTGTCTTGTCCCCAACCAACGAAGCTCAAAAGTTCAATAATGCCTCTACTAGAGATTTTTCGTCTGTATTTCACGATAATGATGTTACCATCTGCTCCAATTTTGATGACGTATATGATTGTATGGAGATTGAAAGTTCCTCCAATACTTCGCTGTCAGTTAATGGCAGCATGGATTTAACTGATATTGACGTACCTAGTCGCCCTTATGTGCCCTTCTCGATTGAAGAGGTATCTTTAGTGAAAACGCTAGATTGCTGGTCTAATTGTAATGTTCGTGTAATGGGCACAATGTCTCCTACCAGAGTAAATTGTGACCATTTTCTTCTTGAGAGTGTTGGCGAAGAAGGTGGACCATTTTCTATTTTAGTGGACATCAAACTTCTGATGGCAGTTCCTCCCACTGGTACTGCTGTGCAGGTTTTTGGAGAAATCCAAATGATGCCAAATTCCATGCAACCAAGGCCATTTATATTAGCAAAATTTTTTAGAGATATGAGCTCTGTTGACCTGTCATATTACCAGAAGGCACTTGAAGAAGTGAAGAAATATGTCCCCCATTTCATGAAGAAGAGAAAAACCTGTCTCCAGCAAGTTTTGGGAGAAGATGGCCAATCTGATCATCTTTAAAATAGAAGCATATGTTTTCTTTAGAAGTTATAATTAACGTAAATAAATTATTTGACATGTTTATATTTTGTTAATTTAGTATTGACCTATCTCAGTTCAAAAGTGTTAAGTAGCAACGCATCTGCATATTGTGAAAGAGATGAAGAAGAAAAAGAATGAGCAACAAAGTACTTCAATTTATCGAATAGCCTGCACGCAATTTATTTATAACATAAAACAAGATACAAATTCAAAAACTGACCCACATTGAGGTAGTCCCTCATGTTCAGCAAAATTTCAACAACTGCGATGCTACACTACATAGGCATGAGGTTTGCAAAACGAGAAATTAATGTTGAACAATAGGTAAAACCTAAAGGCTGAAGTCTCATCAACATTATTTAAGATTACTTCAGTACTCTAAGATATGGTGACTAGCACCCATCGAGGAAAAACAATCATTTGGAGGGTAAAACGATTTTTCTACATTTTAGTACGCAGGTCAATTTAAATTTCCCCATTTCTTTCCCATTTTATATACATGCAACCAACAAGGGCTCACATGAGATTATACACTGAAATCTATGTATAGATAGTTTGTACAGTCATGTTTTATGTGATGTTCACTGCCAAAAGGACTAGTGATTTGGAACAATTTCATCTTCAAAATAATGTTAAATATTTTAGAAGTGAGCTCCAAAATGATTAGATGGTGATGAAATGTTAACATTAACTTTCATGATTCGGTGAGACAATTATACACTGTCATCAAAAATACATTTAGAACTTCTTCATGTACTTACAATTATAGCTCTGGTTAGGCAACAGGTTTTGTAGTAACCATCGAATAAAAGCCAATTAACTCAATGACAAGCAACACAACTAACGCATTGCAAGTATTGGCCATCGAGAACTAGAAAAAGAATGAAACACACACATGGATTAACACACAAGTGGTTACACATACACACACACAAACACACTTGTTACAACACAAATGACAAGTTGCACTAAATTTTACCTGCAGGTGTTAGTGAACTCACAGAAACAGCTGATTACTGTAGAGAACAGCAAAACATTGACAGTATAAGCTGAAACTTCATGCAAAATCCACACTTGTAATCAACTCAGCCAATGAGATAACTGATCAATATTTTAAAACAAGGACAGCTGGAAACAATCAACAACTATGCATGGCTTGTTGGTTTTAGGATCACTCACATGTTTCCAAATGTATAACAACTGCAAAAAAATTTGATTCATGATTTGGAACTCAACCAGAAAGTAGGAATGTTCACCAAATACAAATGCAATTCACTATAGGGAGCGTCTACACAAGAAAAGAAACATGTATTACAAGAGAATTGCAAACAATTCAAAACACATGATCTGGTTGACAAAAAATGGTTGCCCGGAAAGTATGAAGCACTGTCTGAAGTGCTGTGACATCAAGGATACGTCAAAAATTTATAATAAGCATCAAAAGTCATTTTCTTAAAAAATTAGCATTACAAATAGGAGATTTGCAAGTACACTAATAATATACATATTATGTATAAATATAATTTCATATATATATTTCTCTCTTTCACAATATAGCGATGAAATTGTGCAGAACACGTACATATAAATAAATCTTCCTTGACTTGCACTGAAGATCCATGTGTAACCCCCTCCTTCATGAGTCAAAGAAGAAGAAAACGCTCTATGGCAACACAACAACTGTGTCCTTAAAAATCTAGCTTACATGTTTAAGGTCGTTGACTAGAGGAAGGGCCTGCACAAGGAAAACCATTATTAACAGATTTTATCAGCTGAGGCAAGCACAACAGTCAAAAAATTCAGAATGCTGAAAGCCTTCAATGTCACTCATCACGTAGGAGTTATGTACATGTTTCTTACAACATATGATAACAATTTGATCAAAATGATGAAAGATAACTTCACTTTAACATATGCAGCTACGTCATGTACAGGGTGCAATACAAAATGGAAAATGATGATAAAGTGGAGACAACGCCACTAAGTTACAATGAATGCTGAGAGCAGAATGCTGCCAATATCATACCATGATAAAACAGGAAATCCTTTCACATCATGAATATCTAAGTTTGAATAGGGATGAATTATAAAACAAAACTGAATTTACATACAGCTTCTAAATTTATTTTGATTTCTATACACAATGTCAAATTTGAATTTGAAAAACCGCTGAATAACATATTAGTCACCAGTATAAAAAAACAGTGAAGTGGAGAAAATTTTCAAAAGAATTATGCATAACCCATATCAACTGAATGGAAAGGTAATTTGTTAAGATCAACAAAAAATATCCCATGCTGTCAAACCTTCCAAATTTTGCACCAAAAAATTTAAGATGAGCACAGTGAGCATGCCATTATCCATGACACTTTAAATAGAAGAAAAAATTACAAAATTTTGCATTTGTGACAATTATTTTCACTAGGTTATCACAGCCAATTCTTCAATATTCTGGCCTCTTTCCCTGTAAGATGACAATGAGTTCACCAATCAAAATGGGAAACCTCAGGATTTCAATTCATTGCTCTCCAGTTCAGTACAAAAAAGGATGAAGAACTATTCAAGTACATGCGTACTTATCCAGCCAATCTAAAATACATTGCACAGTAAAGTATCTGAAAATACTCAGCAACAACAACAACATTATAAAACACTCAAATAAATAAATAAACATACAGGAAAAAGAAAATATGAATTTTGCAACCACAATTTTTCAGAGGTTATCATTCCCAAGCAACCCATCAAAGCTTTGGAACATAACACCCGCATTAAAACATGAAAATAAAATAAGAGGTATGCTCTTATAGAACCCAACTATGCAATTTTCATTGGTAAATTATCAGGAATGTCATCTCCATCAAGCTCACTTTTAAGCATGATGGAAGGACGACTTGGCAGAGCAGCATCTTCAGCAACATCATCAGCACATCTTGAAAGCTCGGAGTTATCTTCACTCTCATCAACATCATCCCAATCACTAGCCAGTTCTGCCATTTTTTGTGTGGGCTGATCTGATACCTGCTGCTCAGGATCAAGATTCACTGAGTCGTTTGTACTGTCACTGTCAGCTTTTGGCATTGGCATTGATGTCATAACTTGATGAACTTCATTATTCAAAGGACTGCTTGAAGGTACAGTTGTCTGGATGCTTGGGACAGCTGACACAACGGAGACAACAGCACTAGTTGGTACCATGCTCATAGAAACTGGAACAGTTGTAGTTTGCATGACTCCCCCATTTTCTCGTACAATGCCTTCGCTGTAGGCATGATCAGTCAATATCATTGTAATTTCACCACCACCGTGATCCTGCATATGTCCCTGTGGGATCTGCATCATAGCAGTTTCCATCATAGGTGTGCCTGCCTGTTGAGGAACTGTATGGTTTACGATAGAACCGTTAGCATTGACGGTTGTTATAGTCATTAACCCCTGATCAGTTGAAACAGCCACAGGCTGCTGTAAGCCTGTTCCTGCTGTTGTATATTGAACCAGCTGGGACAAATGTTGAGGTGTATAAACACCTACACTTTGGCCCATGTCGTTATTCATTATGTCTGGTACAATGTACTCATGAACTTGGCCAGGAGCACCAGGTGGTCCCGGAATTTGAATAAGTGAATTTTTGTCTACCACAATAAATGTCTGATGCTGTCCCTGGTCTCCTACAACCATAGAGTCAGCAACCCCTAAGCTTGCAGCAATACCACTAGCAACATTACTCAGAGCTTCTGCTTCAGTAGATGGCATCAAAGTAGCCTGGAAACAAAATTCAGAACATACATACATTGATTTTCCATCAGATTATTTTAATTAAAAAAAAAAAAAACAGAAAAAAAAGCATTAAATGCATTGCAAGGCAGGGATGCAAGCCTTACCTGGTTGTTATCAGTCAGTATTGTAACTCCAGGAGGAAGTATGTAAGTTGTTTGAGGCTGAGTGCTCACACTTCCCTGGGTATGTACCTCAGACTGGACTTCCATTCCTTGTTGTGTCTGGATAACATGTTGGCCTAATTGATCCTGAGATGCATGGGAATGCTGGTGGGATTGATCAAGTTGAGGTTGTTGTAACTGTTGAGAATGCTGATGCTGTAATACTTGTTGCTGCTGAGCAATTTCATCTAATTGTAAACTTTGAGAAATCTGTGGCTGCTCTTCATCTTTAACATCTGTCTGTGCCATGTCCTCTAAAAGCTTCAAATTAGGATGGTCAGTGCGAATGTGGTTTTTCAAATTCAGCTGAAGCTGGAAGACTTTAGAGCAAACTGGGCATTTAAAGCTCTGCAAATAAAGGAACAAATTATGATAAGCACTCTTAAGACTTAAATTCATAAATGACTGAACATTTTATGACTGATTACACAACGTACCTTTTTACGAGGGTTACAGCGCTGACTGCTCTGAAGGTGATTTTGAAGAGCATTGCCAGTTGAGAAAGTCACATTGCACATGCGACATAGAAATAGTCTTCCAGGCACAGATTCAGAGGAAGTAGTTTGTGTACCAGAAGCATGAGATGAATGAGTATGAACGTTTTTGTGTTTGACAAGCAAAGCTTCACTGAGAGCGATGTGACTGCACTCATCACATTTTGGGAACTGGCAACTTGGTGGTGGAGCTATGCCATGAATCTTGTACAAATGATACAGTAAAAGATTGCGTTTGGTGGCTCGATGACCACAATGTTCACATATTCTAACATCGATCTTTTCTTGATGAATTTCCTAAAATGAAACAGATTACAAATTCAATGTATTTGATTCTTAATCGCAGCAGAAAGAAATTACAACCACATCAGTGCAAGTGAAATGAGAGTTCAAATACTGTATCAAAGCACACCACAGACACTTACCTGCAGATGTTTGCGGAAGGAATAATATGTTTCAAAATTAATAGGGTTTTCTGGGTCACAAGTTGAACATATCCATGGTCCCGTTGTGTTATGAACTCCAGATTGGGTCTTGGACTGTTCTATTTGAGTTTTGGCCTTTACAGCCTGATCAGCTTTCACTACCATATAAGACACCTGTAATAGATATGAATTTTATTGAACATCATACTCTATCCAGAAAGTCAGTCCTAAATGAACACAGCCAAAAATATTATACAAAGAAAGAGCTGTTGTGTACCTTAGCTTTGCTTTCTCCAGCTCCTGGCTTTTCCACACTTACTGCAGGGGAACCATCTTTCTGAATAATCTTCAATCTGATGTTTTTATTGTTCTTTACTAAATCTGGATACTTTTTTAGAACCTAAACAGAAACATTTGTTATACTATTGGATTCTTATCAGTACCTCAAATTTAATGGTGAAGAAGACTGCCTTACCTCAGCAATAATTTTTGCATGGTTAGTGGCATTTGGAGCCTTTGACTGGATAAAGGAACCATCATTTGATTTCTTTGCCGAAGTTCGTACTTCAGTTGGGTTGACAGCAGAATCATCTATCCTTTTTGGTAGATCAACAGCAACGGCTAGAGGCTGAGAAATTGAAGCAGAAATGCAAAATTAGTTTAACAGCTACAGCAAAATGTCATTAAAGGTGCCACTCCAAATCTGTCAATACCTGATTGCTTCCAGTTTTCTCCAAGAGATTTTCGCCAGCGGGCCCAGATTCAGGACTAACCTCTGTGAATTCAGAGGTCTGTCCATCTGAAGGACTGGAAGTTGAAGTCACAGCATGGACTTTCGGCTCCAAATGAAAGCGTACCTTTTTACTTGGTGTTGACTCTTTGCTTGCATCTGGGCTATCATGGACCTAAAAAAACAGCAGTAAAACATACGATAAGTGACAGAAGGTCAATAGTCTTCTGTAAAATATCTTTGTTTCAGCTATATGGGAACCATATCAATAACGTATCACCTATACCTTCAGAATGGGTTTAGGAGTGTTTCTGTTGCTTGGGGGTGTGCTATGGCTACTGTGAGAAGTTGACTGCCGCAATGGATCCAATGATTCATTATTTATCTCATCATTGTCGTCTTCAAAGTCTTCAGCATCATGATCAGCTGCAGGTAGAAAATCATCCAAGTCTTCATTTTCCTGTTCACCATCGTCAGTGATCAACGTTTTCCTCACTTCTTGTTCCTGTGTGAAATAGCAAGTATAATCATTGATACAATTTGTTGACCACTTCAAACCAAAAGATAGCATTTGACTGACAAGGAGATGCAAATGGAGAGGGAGTAGGATGTTTTAGGTCCCCATTATGTTTTGACTTTTGCCTAAACACGCTAGATGAAATCAATAAATTAATAAAGGAGAATGTTCACCACAGTGCACATCAATTCTCTTTACCTGCACAAGCTCCTTCACATCATCAATGTCCACTTTCGTTTTCTTAGCTGAAAATCCATCTGGCTGATTTTCCTGAGAGCTTACTGGAGAAGTTCTTTTAAGATTTGCTGACTGGTAGACTGATTCAAAAGTAGCAGCAGGCATAACTCTTTGCTGAGGTAATTGCTATAAGTAAAACAAAGTGACAAGCATAAATGAGCCGTTTCACCAATGAGTGAGCAAAGGCTTAAAATAAAATGTTTTTTTTTAAAAAAAAGACCGCTTAAGAATTAAAAAATTTAAAAGTATGGCATACCACTAGAGGTTGTGATGGTGTAGGCGGCAAAGCTGACTGAACAATTGAGTTTATGGATTTAACAATGGGAACAGAGTCATATGAAATGTCATCAAATGTTGAACTGTAGAGTATCGGGGCAGAATCAGAGTCTCCGTCCTCAGGCCATTCAAAGCGTGTAGGTTTTGCAGGTTCATCAACAACAGGTCTCGGTTTCCTGAAATGAGAAAGGATTTCAAAATTGCAATGATTTGCTCTTATAGATGTGGTAGCAAATGTAAGACATTCAATGAAACTTACACATTGAGGGAGAAGCTTGATGAAGGGACAGTTCTCTTTTTCCAAATAGGTAATCTTACAAGCACAACAAAAAAAATTTCATTTATGTTATTTCCTTAAAACATTTGACTTTGAAGCTCAAAACACTAATTTTGATCAGGAATGCGTACCTTTTGCCAGGAACAATATCAGAGCTTTCACAATCTGCTTTAATAAAACAGCGAGAATTCAGAGGTGAGCTTGGAATCGAAGGAGAAGAAACAGAGGCAGGAACTGGAGAAAGATGTTTAAGTTTCTGAATGGTATTGGTTTTTCCAACAGGTCCAGCGTGAGTATCCAGCAACTTCGTAAGAATATGCATGTTCAGGATCTTTGCAGTGTTGTAGAGGCGTTGATGGAGTTCAGGACGAAACTCCAAACGGCCTGAGTACATAAAACTAGCAGGAAAAATGAGAACATATTTTATGAGAACAAGCATAAAAAGTAACATCAGAATGCAAATAAAAATATTAAACCAGTACATACTTGATGATGGGTACCACAACATCAGACTGGAAGTTGGGAGGGAGTCGCATGTGATTTGTAGCATTGTTTTGTTGAATTAATGTCTCGAAGTACTCCGTGCAGGTGTTGAGCACCAAGCGATGAACCTGATGGAGAAGTACTATTAATGTCACAAAATTCTTAACAAGAAGAAGAACCAAGAGGCCAAGATAGCTAGAGCACATACCTTAATACACTCATTTGTATGAAATTGTAAGGTTAAATCTGTGAAATCTCCACGAGTATACAAAGCCTGGAGCTTTTGCAGAAAAAAGGCAGCCCAGTTGTCAACCTTCACCATCCGCACACCATCCATTGTGGAGTGGGTTCAATATATGGCCCTGGAAAATACAACCTGTATTAGCACAGCAGCAAAGGCGCAAAGAAGCAAATAGAGCTTCTCTCTTAGAAGATATGCGGTATGATTTAGAATTCGCAGCCAGGTGTTTAGAGTTTCTTCCGCAAACTGCTAGTTGAAAAACACCAAGAACGTACAACAGCCATTACAGTCTAAGAGTAGTTGCTGAAGGATTTAAGTATATCGGTAAGAACGTTTGATTAAATAGAGTAGTTTTTGGAATAATGGTGACATCAAATTTTTACTTAAAAGGAGATATTAGAGCAGAAATTGCAGCAAATGCTTGACTGACAGGTAAACAAACATTCTAACCTATCCAAGGTTCGAGGATGTGCTTCTAAAGAGCTACTTCAGAATACTCAAGAGGTACTAAGCACAAGCGGGAGCTCGAATGCAGAAAGTAATATGTACGTGACTGTTGCATTTTAGTCAGATGTGATTTAAATAAAGAATATACGGCGATGTTAGAGTACGCATAGCCTAAAAGCAGAAAACATAGCTTACTTTAATCTCAAATAAAACATGCTTTTTCAACAAAAAGAAGTACAGGTGTGACTATGCAATGTTCAATATTTCAAAGACAACATTCCACAAGAATTTAAAAACGTGAGAATGTGTACTATGTACTATTAAAACTTGACTTGCCGCCCGAGCAGAGTTGCCTCTCGTTGGGACTCTTCTGTAGCAAGGTCACAAACGAATTGTAAACAGGTTTCAATTACAAGCAGAAGGCTTCGAATCACTTTCGGTAGGGTTCTCATTTAAAAGCATGTCCATTCAAAAGATATAACTCGTACTTCCCGGTATAAACATACCTTCAACAATCACCTACAGAGCGAGAACCAGCTCCATCTCTTAGCTCAACGTTGTTAGCGACGAAAATTATTGAGCGTCCGAGTTCAAAATGCGACGCATAGGTAGCAGCACCGGTCTCCTGCCGCATATTGCGTGTCGCGTGTTTTGTATTCGAAAGGAGGGTCGACGTTTTATTACATACTACTAGTTCCTCTGAAATAGGAAATATTTGTGATGTTTCGCTTATTTGAAGAGAAAATGATTTTTTTTTTATTTTTTTTAAATGAAAGGTTGAGACGAAATAACTATGGCCCCTACTTTCGCATGCTTTCGCAATAGCGTCGCAGTCAAAAATATCTGTTTCCAACATCACCACTTCCCTGTTAAAAGAGAAATACAACAAATTCACAAACTTTCAATCGAGAGTGTTAGGAAAACAGTCGTTTATGTACCAAGTAAGTCAACATTATTTTAAAACTCGGGAAATTGAATGGTTTGAAACACAAAATATAGGATTTTTAAAGCCGTCAAGATGTCAGTACTTACCCTCTGAAATACAACACAAACACACGAATAAAACAGCAGTGATGAAATCTGTTTAAACATTGGTCCTGGATCCTGATCGCGCCTTCGAATTTCGCTTTGATACCGATTCGAACTGATAAGCATTCTCCGCTCCTTCACCTCTTTTTTTTGACATCTTTCTTGTATAAAGTGAGCTTTATTTTTATTGCTTGAAACTCCTATTGATTTGTTTTAGTAATGGACGTTCCCCGTCATTGTCTTCTTGTAGGTTATAGATGTGTGTATGAGGTGTCAGTGCCAATTTTTTTTCCTCGCTGTTGCAGATGAATCCTGCTTCTGGTGAAGTCACGTATTCGGTGGGAAGAGGTCGAGGTCCTTGGCGTCCCAATCAAGGCAATATTGAACTTCGTCGTCCTCAAAGTGTTGCACCACCAGCAGGTAATGTCAAGATCTGCAAGAATGTATGACACATGTTTCTTTTTTTGTCTCTTATCTCGTACTGCTGTGTCCCAATTCATTGACAGAACAGCTTTGTTTGATTGCAGTCCAGTCATTTACTTATTGAGCGTTCAATCATTTGTTTCCTTCATAGAATTATCGACAGTAACGAGCAACAGCACAGGTGATAGTGGATCAGAAGCTCCGATTGTTGTTGCGCAGTCCAAACTGTCAGCCGAAGCTAAGGAGTTCATCCCAAAAGGCTTCAGTTTCAGCACAACTGACAACAGTTTAGGCAAGGTATTACATTTCGGCTGAGGGTGTCTCAAATTACTATTCAAACTAGATACTATTCCTCAGGAGAAATATAATTAATTTGAAATTCTCTTCTTTGTGAGCTTGTGTGCATTTTTATTTTCGTTACTGAAAATCACTTTTTTCAGACTCTTGACCCGAATGCAGACTCCTATCAAGGAGATCGAAATGCTGAGGAGTTGTATGAAGATGCATCTGACGATGTGAGTATAAATTTCGCATAAATTTTTTACCCATAGTATTTTATGTCCTATTATGAAGAACTTTAATATGTGTGCTTTTTAATTGTTGCAGTGGTTTATTTATCACTTGAATGGTGTTATAAAAAATTTAACTGAAGATCCAGGTAGTTTTGATCATTTAGTTAAACCTTTGTTAGATGAACTGAGTCCCATGCTTGCAGTTGAAGAAGCTGTAGAAACCATTGTTTCAATCATAGTAAATCAGGTACTTAATTATTGTGTATAAAATTAATTCTGGAATTTATCACTCCTCTGATCCATTTTATTTTCAAAATTATGGTTTTCAGGCCATAGCTGAAAGGAATTTTAGATACACTGGGGCAAGACTCTGCAATTCATTAAACAATCACATTAAACCAGGAGAGAAATCTGTTTTCCGAAGACTACTATTAAACAAGTAAGGAAAATTCAATAATGAAATTCTGATTGCCAATAGCATTTTATTGTAATTTTTGCTCTTGGTTTCTAATGCATTACTGTTTTAAATCCTTCTTTGAAATAGATTATGTGAAGAGCATGAAAAGATTGAAAACAATTTGGAACTGAACCCGGCCCGTGTGTTTGGTTTTGTTCATTTTTTGGGAGAGCTTTACATTCAGCTAGAGATCAAGAAAGGTTTAAATGTGCGTATTGCCATAATGGGAGACGCATTACTAGATGCCTTAAAGATATTGATTCAAGTACCTACTGTAGACAACATCAAAAACACCTGTGGAGTTCTCAAGGTAAGATTTCAAAAATCATTTTTGTGAATGTCAACTATCCAGTAGTTTTATAACCATTTTTCTAGCTGGCAGGAAGAATGTTGAACATTGACAATGCAGAAGTCACGAATACACTCTTCACTGATTTGCAAAATTTGCTTGGAGATGAAAGAGCTGGAGTTCAAGTTAGGGAAATGATCAATAATATTTTGGAGCTAAGAAGGTTGAAGTGGGGCTGTGTATTAAATTCTGAAAATCCAAGCACACTCACAAGTTCTGACACAACGAAAACAAATTCGCCAACATGGGTTAGTTCATGAGTTATTTTAACTGATATGTAGCTAACAAACCTAGTTTTGATTTAACAATCTTATTTAACCTTTTTGAAATTGCAGATGAATGATGGGATAAATTATGGCCCAGATGGTGAGGCACTTTCTGCAGAGGAGTTTAAATTCCTTAATGAAAGTTGTGAAGATAACGAAACAGTATCAACAGGGTAAGCTAGGTTTCAGCAAAAATGAAAAATTGTTCTTTCTTTTTTCAAACCACTTTAAAGTGTGTCTTTGTTTGTTTGCAGGGATGATGATACGGTTTGGGACCCTGATGTCAATGATACTGAAAATGCTGAAATAATGGCAGCATTTGAGGAGTTTATCAATCAAAAGCCATAATCCTGATGGACAGACAATGTCTATTTTGAAAGACAGTATATTATGCTCAAGTGATCATTCCCTTCAAATAGTTTTTTCTTGTTTTGTTTTTTTGTCTTTTAGATATCACCAGTAGTTGGCTGTGACCAAAGCATTTAAATTTTAATGTTCAAGTTTAACGTGCATGTCCCAGAGCGGCATAGTGTTGTTCTTATGAGTATCATGTGTTTGAGGTTGGCTATATTGGTGTACATTCCCATTACTTGTAGGATGATCTAATTATTTCAATTCGTTATTGTGTAGATTTTCTTATCTGCATGAATTTTATCATCCCATAGTATTTCTCTTTTGCCCGTAATGATTACCATCGCTGTATTTTTTACGTATTTTGTGTCATAACTATTACTTTTGTTAATTGTACAATGGTTTGTAAAACCTGTTATTACTTTGAGCCACCTGACGAAATAAAGCTATTTTAATGTAATAATTAGTTCAACGTTCATTTTAATTATTTTCTATCTTCTGACATTGTCCACACTGTATCAGATGTTTTAAAGAACCAACAAGACTGCTTTGAAAATATGGGTGAAATCTGTTATCAGGCGATAAACATTATTTGAAGTGTGAAAAACACTAGACACACAGCAAAAATTATGAAAAAATTATGATTTTCAAACCAAGTGAAACCAAGCTGGCAATGAATAATATCAATGGCAAAGACTCATTATGTCAGAAAGCAGTTTGCTCTCATCTGTAAGTTTACTTCAATATTATCTGGTCCCAGTTCTTCCACAATAACACATTTAAAGATAGGCAACTGTAGAAATGCTGAAAAAAAGTTAAAAATTAAGGTATAAGTGTGTAAGTAACAAGTTTGAAAAGTCCTAAAGAAATTTCGAATAACAGGCGAACTTCAGCAACCCAAAAGCAACACCCTACATGAAGAGAGACAACAAGACAAGGGAGAAAAAAAAAATACACTTCAAATATGCAACAACTAAAATGTTAAGGGTACAAGCAAAAGAGCCTGATAGATCATCTGGAAGTAAGGGCGACAAGTAATACATTACCATAAAAGGCTGTGGACTGTCTACATGCAGTCCACTATAATCTCTATGGTACTTCACACACATCACACGTGGTCAAACAATCTTCAGTTATGGACGTTTAGTATAGCAAGAAAATATTATATTATGTTGTCTTTCATGACATCCTCAACAATGAAAACCTCAGAAAAATGCTGACTTGCACAAGTCCATTAATATCTCATTCCACTTCTTTCAAGAGAATATCACAGGTCGCAACTTTGGCTATATTACAAAATACCTAAGATTCAAAGTATGAAGTACTAATTAGAAGGAATGGCACTTACAAGCTAAGAACAGACATGATACAAAATACTAAAATTATTGGATATTTTAAGATCAAATGCTTTTACACAGCACGAGAGCAAACAATGTAATAACAGAAGTTTATCAGATGAATACCTCTTTCGGTAGGTTCAGATCATGTGATCACTAATATTATCCAATGGTAATCTACTAGAAGTGTAAAAATGAACTGAAAAAAATAACACATTTCTGCCAAATAAGTACATTGTAGCACTATGAAGTACACCACCTGGTGTACATACCAAATTCAAAATGATATGAAAGATGATCAAAGAGTAGTAATAATGGAATTCCAGATTGCAGAGTCCAAGATAAAAACATATTTCAGGATCATTATTCCAATTGAAGCCTTTAGAGCAGTGATGGGGAAGAGTATCTAGTTATCTCTCTCACACCTATTTTTTTTTTCATTAGTCTGTCTCTTTCTTTGCACCCCGCGGATGGCACTTGCCCCATCACTGCTTTTAAAAGCAGTCAAAATATTTGACAAATTTTAAAAAATACCATGAACACTTTGTTTGTTCCTTCACGCATGTTTTGCAGAACTTCTCATGGATATGTGAATTCACAACGTTATAAAAAGGAAGTCGAACATGAAAAGACATACCTTGATGTTCCTCTGATAGACAGGCAGTTGATTAATACACATTGTGTTTTCAGAATTTCACTTCTTTTGACATTAATTAATTACACTGTCAGTGTCCAATATCTGGATTCGGCCCGGACCCATCAGGCAGACCTCGTCCCGGACCAGATGACAGACTAGATACAGCTCCTACTCCATTAGTCCGTGGTTCAGCAGCAACACTTCCACTCAGTGTATTTCCTGTTAATGCACATAACGTACTGCTTGGACGAGTGCTACAACACCCTAAAGAAGAGTCCGTACTGAGAGCATGTTCATGTTGGTCACAATGAATAACACATTGATGATAGGATACAGCAGAGGCGTGGCCTGATCTTCCGGATGTCAGAGGTTCACCCTCATCCCAGACATCTCTTACTGGATCATAAACTTCAACTATTGATAGGAATGTAGAACCATCATAGCCACCTGAGGATAAATTTACAGGATAATTCAGGACAATCAGGGAAAAACTCTGATAACACAGAATGTACTCAGGAAAAAAATGTGACAGGTATTTCGCTAAGTCAGTACTGCACTTGGAATAATTAGAAGATAAATTTCACAAAAATATTCTCACCCATAGCATACAGTTTTCCATCCAGCACAGTGACACTCAAAGCAGAACGGGCAATTCTGATCGGTGCCCTAAACTCCCATGTATCATTTTCTGTGTCATAACGTTCCACTGAGCTTAACTGTTTTGATCCATCATAGCCACCAACAATATATACATGATTGTTAAGAGCTGCCACTCCTGGGAAAGGAAGAGGAGATGCATATTATGATGTAGAGAAAACTGCACAATGTTTTCATATCTACTAAGATACCACTTCGATTAATCAAGAGCTAAATCTTACCAGCTCCACTACGAGCAACATGCATTGGAGATATAGGAGTCCATGCATTATTTTCTGGATGATAGCACTCGGCACTGTTAAGCCTGTATGCACCATCATAACCGCCCATAGAATACAGCATACGATTCACAACTGCTACTCCAACGCCAAGTCTTCTGTACTGCATAGGACAAACACGAGTCCATCTGTCTTCATCTGGATCGTATCTGTCAATGAATAAGTTAAGTTTAATATAAAACGGGAGAAAAAATAGGAAATAGTATATTGAATCAATTGCATTGAAGGAACCTTCCTGCAGAGTAAGGGAGAGAGACATATACCTTTCTACACTGCTATGGTATTCACTTCCAGAGGAACCCCCAACAGCATACAAATATCCATCCATAACTGCAACGCCAACTCTGTTGCGAGGGGTGGTCATAGGACTGCATGGCCGCCATTGGTCTAATACAGGATGGTAACGATCCACCCAGTCTGAGTCGTAACTACTACCAGGAGAATTATTTCGGCCACCAACAGCATAAAACATACCCTGAGAGAAGTGAATATTCAATGAAACATGAAAGTTACAGTAAGTAATGTCGGACCAAACATGTCTTCCACAGTCAGGAAACTTACTTTCAAAAATGCACCGCCAAGGCCAGATCGAGGGACAGTAAGTTTTGCTAGCTGTGTCCATGTTCTGTCATCAGCATTAAAAGCTTCAAGAATATTTAAAGAGTATCTAAGATAGCCACCAGCAATGTAAATTAGACGAGGAGTGTTGGGTGTTCTCTCTTTTACGCAAGGTTTTTTGTGTAATGTCATATCCTTTCAAAAGACACAAAGATAGGGATAAAAAGAAAAACTTAATGACAACAACAAAAGCAAAATAGAACAAAAATTGTCGGTTTGAAATGCTCACACAAGAAGTACCTTGAAAATTTGAGCTAAATATTTTCTGCATTGAGGTAATTTTTTGAGCAAATCACAGTTCTTCATTTGCTTTGATAAGAATGCCGGAGTAAGAAATTGGCATCGAACAGCTTGCAGGATGTGCTCCATTTTTGGTCGCCTATTTTCTTCATCATGTTTCACCCATTGCAACACAGCATTATAAACTTCCTGTTCATCTTGAACATTAAGAGCATCTTTTTTCACTAAAGCTACCAGTTGCATGGCTGAAAGTTGGAAGAATTCTTCTTCTTGACAAATCTAAACAGAGAGCACAGGAGCTCATAAGTACATGAAAAAATGCACCCACACAAAATTCACTGACATATTTTCTTCATACCTGTCTAAAATGTTGTTCAATGAATTGGTTGGCTTTTTCATGAAGTTCTTTACAACCATGCTGCTCAGCAAAATTTGCAATGCCAATCACATTTGATGGATCTAATTGCCTTTCAAGAAAAACACAACAAGCATTTATAACGTCTAGAACCTGAAACAAATCTTTTGCTGTCACAAATTCTTAACACACTCAGGATAATGCTGATATTGGACATGATGAGTCCTAAAAATATCCTCACTTGGAACATGGTGGCAGCTGGAAGAAGCTGGCAAACAGTGACTTCTGTCACCCTGATTATTCCTGTGTACATGAAGTGGAGTATCCGAGCTAAGGTGGTGGGGCACACACCCTGTAGTTTCACATGTGACATGTCACATTCTTTCAAACCTCCAGTAAACATTGCCTACAACACAAAAACTTTCAATTTCAGTAAACAAGAAATATCTTTTGAGGCATAATAAATCCTTCATAATGCCATGATGTCTGACCTTAAAATATGGACTTGCTGATGCTAGAACTAATTTGTGAGCATGAAATTCTTCAGAACCTGCTTGAAGAACTACATCAGTTAGCATGTGATGACTTCGCATCATGCACATCATCTGAAAATAAAATAAAATGAATGTTATATATGATCAATTTCAAGACGATTACAAGACCATGTGTTACAAATGTCCAGTGATAAATACCTTGAGGGTATCGCCGACATAATTGGTCATGTTAAAATACATATCGCCGAGATCCGAGTTTTTGTCGATGGAGTAATTTGAATTCCCAGAGGTGACACATACGCTCTGAGTGCCATCGCTGCAGAGCATGGGTATGGGGGATGAAATGTCCATGGCTGCACTCCCCTGTACTCCCTGGAAAACAATCACAAGCATTTCAAATTAAAATTCAAAGGCTTGGGGCACTGTCATTTTCTTACATACAACCCACGTTTGTAATACATACGAATTTAAGCAGCCGTAATACATATGCCCTGCCGTCTGTATTACAGAGAGCTCGTCTGTATTACTGAGCGGTCCGTACGTATTACATACGATTTCGTACGCACGTAATACGGCTGCTCAAAATCGTATGTATTACAGAGCGAGCGTATGTAAGAAAATGACAGTGGGCACAAAAGAAAAGAGAAATTGAGGACGGGGAAGGAGGACGCCAGTGGGGTAGGCCTGCCTGTGGCACAGGGGTGTCGTGCGGGATGGCCTACCCATCCCTCCGCAGGGGCCAAGGCCGGAGCCGAGCAGCTGCTGCGATCAAGAGAATAGCTACTCCAACGACTGTCTGAACCGGAAGGCAAAGAACAAGGCGAAGTACACAAACAGGGGTGAGGGGCGAGGCGGTTGCGTATCCGCTCCCTGTCCACCGCCTCACCCCTTGCCCTTGTTTATCTACTTCGCCTTGTTCTTCGCCTTCCGGACAGTCGTAGCCTATGCAGCGACTGCTCGTCAGTGACAAGTCGCTAGATCACAGCAGTCAGTGCGGTGCAGGGCGCCGGCAGAGCCGCTCTGACGTGAGCCCAGCGATGGACAGGTCCTTCCCTCCAGCGCGCCGCGCCATGCCCTCCGCCGTATCGTCTGAGCAGAGCCAGGCGGGGGAGGAGAGGAGAGGAGAAGGGGGAGGGAGGTGGACAGGAAGAGTACGTTACCGAGCGTCGTGTGACCCTGCCTGCTGCCTGCCTGCCTTGCCGGCCGGATATGAATATCAACCCGTCACGGTAAAAACGGTTCCTCGTAATCCAAGGAACGGCGGATGGTTCCTTGAAAGTCCATTGGAAAAGGATAGGTGATACAAGGAATCATCCGCCGTTCCTTGGATTCCGAGGAACCGTTTTTACCGTGGTGAAAAACAGCGCAGCGCATCTCTCAGCATGCACAGTGACGAGTTCGAAACACGCGATCAAAAGGTCAAAGTCACGTGACCGCGCGTGTGACGACATCTTTAGTCTCTCAAGCTCAGGACGGGACTCCCCCCCCAATCCTTACAGCGCTTCTAGAGCCGACGAGCGCACAATTATGACATAGAAGATTTGCCCGCCTTCATACCAGCAGGTTTCCTATGAATAATTTAGAACAATTTTCTTTTTCTTTTTAATTTTACGTTTTAATTTTTATCCCTGCGTGGGAGGGAATGACACGATCTTCATAAAAGCAGTGGCATTCATCCTGTCAGAGCTGAAAAAACACGTAACGCCAAAAGACGACCCTGCAGCAGGTCTGCACTGGGCACGCGCCAGACCGGCCGGCCCTGCTCTGCCCTGCCCTGGCCGGCTGGCCGCGGCTCGGCTCGGCTCGACTCGGTGCACTAGAGTACAGTGGCCGGCTGGCGGGGCGCGGCGGGGCGCGGCGGGGACTCACGTGGACGTAGTACATGACTGGGCGGGGGCGGGGCACCCACCCACACCCGGCGTGCGATCTCATCACTGGACGGACTGCGGCGCTCGCAGCTCGCACGACAGATACTACTGCGATACTGTCGGGTCGGGAGAAGCCCGCGGCGCGGCTCGGCTCGGCACGGCCCGGCACGGTGTGAGTGTAACGCAGGTGAAGTGGACTACCTCACGGCTGTTCTGGTTCCGCCCCGCCCCGCCCCGCCCCGCCCCGCCCCGCCCCGCCCCGCCCCGCAGACACTTGAAGAACCTTCTCTACGGACGCTCCACTGCCAAATAGTGTCCCGCCGCGCCGCACCGCGCCCCGCGCCTCTCAAGTCTAGCTGCACGTTGCGGCGAGCTGAGTCATGCCATGACTGGCGGGCACGCAACTTGCCCCGCCCCGCCCCGCCCCGCCCCGCCCCGCCCTCTACCGCTCTCCAGCCAGGGGCTTTACTTGGAGAGAGGCGAGCCCCACGGCCCACGTGCTAACTACCAGACTGACATCCATACGCGGAATCTTCCGGTCAAAAGACGATCTGGGGCACGGCCAGAACCTGACCGGAGCGTGATTCCGGCCTGGAGCTTGATTAGATCCCGACCGGAACATAACTGGATCGTGACTGATCGGTGCGCAACTAAAGCGTGACCGGATCATGCACTCTCAACTTGTTATTTAGAGCACGCGAGAAGTTAGTACCTCACGAAGAACTCCAGTGTCTACATAACGCGTAGGCCGCTCTTCATATTATGTACGAAGCTTTACATAGCACTTCGCCTAGTACGAAGCTCTGAATACCTTATGTAGCCATATCTTCGTGTTACGGCTGCTCAAAATTTTACATAAGGTACGAAAGGACTTCTACACAGTACGTAGAGGTTTCTGGGTAAGGAGTATGGTACTCCAAAGGAGCCTCAAACGGAAGTAAGAAATCGGCGAGAATCACAAAATTTCCGGCCCCTCGCCTGGGAGGGGGTTAGAGGAGGCACTGCACTCCCCACCCCCTGCACAGGCGAGGGGCCGGGAGTTTTGTGATTCTCGCCGATTTC
>CABIKL010000501.1:0-21831 GCA_902196195.1 Aptinothrips rufus
GGGGCTGGTGATCGGGGCAAAAGCAACTCCCAATCGTGGTCACACATACAGAGGCAGGCATCCGCTGAGCCATGGGCTGTGGAGTGACGGGCACTCGCAGCGGGGGGTGGGGTTGGCTCGTCTCGCGTGACATTGGCCTCCTCGTGTGACACTGCTCGACGAGACGAGACGCGGCTGCTCCTGAATCCTGGATCCGTTAATGAACTCACCTGCCATCCCCTCCCCTCCTTCAGCGGCCCCCTCGATACACTACCAGGCGCAGAGAAAGAGGCGTTTGGCAGTGCCTTGCGCTGCCTTGGCAGTGCGATGCTCTCAGACTGGCCGTGCCGTGCCGTGCCGTGCCGTGCCGTGCCGTGCCGTGCGCTACTTGCGATCGGACGGCTACCGGGCAGATTCACGCGGCCTGGGAGCGGCAAGGAAGTAGCAGTATAGTCCCGGCGGTCTGAGTGTTGTGACACTCGACAGAGTTGCCAACTTGGCAGGGCGTCGCCGTGAAGCGTCCCGCCCCGCCCCGCCCTGCCCCGCCACGCCACGCCTCGCCCCGGCACGCTCCGGCACGCCCCGCCACGCCCCGCCACGCCCCGCCCAGGCTATGCGTACCGCGCGAGGGTAGGGCGCTAGGGCAGGGCGCAGGGCATGGCTGCGGGCCAAGGGCCAAGGCCCGTGCGGATACTGTTCTGAAGAGCGCCCTCCCGGGCCCAGCGCCGCCCTGCGCTGAGAGCGGACCAGTGTGCTGCCCCTGCCCGGCCCGGCCCGCCTCGAGCGCGGCCCGTCTGACAGGCGCTGACTGACGCGTTCGTTGAGAGCTTTGCGCGTCTATAAAGCACAAGACGTATTCTGGGCCGGGCCACGTCTTGAGCCCCGCCCCGCCCCGGGGAAGAGCAGCCCCTTGTCCCCTGGAAGCGAGGTAGGCAACCTTCAACGTGCTCAATAGCCGCGTTCGATTGACGTCAGTCAGCCCGGCCCAGACTTGTGGGCTAGGTCAAGAAGTGCCTGGGTCTCTCACAAGCCTAGTTCCCGGCCCGGCCCGAGCCTGTCATTCAGACACTGTCTCTGCACTGGCATTGAAAATCGCAATACAAGTACAACAATGACGGACTGTAAATTATTTTCACGATAGAATTTGTTTGGGCAATTTATGCCCCTCATCTATGGTACAGTGCGCGTACTATACCCGTGCCGCCCACACACTGCAACACTGTGTTGTGAGCTATTTTCACGATGTCAGGTACGGTCCTAAGCTACAATACTCTTTGCAGTGTAGTGCACCCAGCACTCGATGCTGTGAGCTCGAGTTGACATCGCAGTACTCACGTTGGTGAACTGCTGGGCGATCCTGCTGTGCTCCTCCTGGTACTGCTTGCGCGCCTTCCTCTTCTCCGCGTACAGCGAGCTGAGCTTGTCCAGCGTCTCCTTCTCCAGGCAGTCCGCGTTGTGGCGCACCGCCTTGCCGGTGTTGTCCAGCTCCTCCAGCATGCCGCGCCACGCCTGGACAAGACGTGCAAGTCACTCAGCCGGCCACGGCCTCATTCCTACCGCCACGCTCAGCTCACGCTCAGCTCGCGGAGCAGAGGACAACGTGGCGCAGTCACGCGCGGGGGAAATGAATCGCTACTGCACTGCATGCAAAGGGCCCCAGAGGGGCAGCCGCTGTGGTAGTGTGTTGGTGATACCTGGCGGTAAATGGCAGTACTTTGGATACACAGTGCTACTTTTGGTTTTAAAACGTGAAAACCTTGCAAGTTGCGTCATATTTTTCTCAACTTTTCAGAAATTTCCATCAAATTTGACTACGTTTCGATTGGTGATTCCAGCTGCACTTGGTAATCTGGTAGTTCACTACTGTAGGCCCCCCCCCCCCCCCTCCCCCAGTAAGTTTAAAGTCCATGTGATAACATACTAAACCGGTCCAATTTCTTTCACCTGTAATTGCACGCGGAGGAAAGCCGCAGGGGTCGTCCATAAATCAAGTAAACAAAATTATTTGGCCACTCTTTGACCCCCCGCCCCGCTCGTAAGCCGTCTGACCTCCCCATAGAGTCAGGGGTAGACGCAGACAACCCACCCTCCCCCTTAGAGGCTTAAGTAATTTATTGACAGCCCCTAACAGCACATCTAGATCTAGACAACGACAGTAGAAGACGTCGGCATCTCTCCGCTGCTCTCTCTCACCTTGGCGACGAGGCTGCCGGCGAGGTCCTCGGCGCGCTCCACCTTGAGGCCCTGCTGGACCATGGCGCCGAGGGCGAGCGCGTACTCCCTGTCGCAGCGCAGCTTGCTGTGGATGCAGCGCCTCATGAGGTCCAGCAGCCGCAGCTCGGCGTCCTGGCGCAGCAGCAGCGCCTCGTGCGCCGCCTTGCCCTGCAGCGCCGCCGAGAAGCCCATGCCGAGCGGCTGCCGGGACAAGACAGCAGTCAGTGAGAGGTCTCAGAGGATCCCCACAGGGAGAGTGGGCGTCTAATAGACTTTATGGATGTCTATTAGACATGCATACGTCAAATAAACGTCTAAAAGAGATCTGTAAACGTCTAAAGTACGTTTGTCAGTAGCCGAAGACGATATTTGGACATCTATCAGACGTTTAGTACGACGTGGTTATAGAACAGTGCAGATCTTGTAGATCTAAAGTAGATGATCTACATGATCTAGTAGACGTCTGTTTCCCGTCTGGGCCAAAATCTAGGACCTGAAAGTAAACACTTCTGGCGTGATTTTGAACGACATCACTGTTTTCTGAAGTCTGTTGCTCAACGTATCAAACAACGTTGATGTCGTCCCCAGAAAACCATTGTCCAGCATCTCTCAGTAATGTTGGAAACGATCTACGTTGTCTACCAATATTGATTGAACGTTGCTGGCGAACGTTGACAAAAGCAAAGGACCACCCAGCTCATTTAAACAGGAAATGGATTTTGGCCATGAACGTGGGAAAGCATGGAATCAAATACAGTGATCTCAGAGCTGAGGGGATGCAATATCCCAGACAGTTATTTGGCTATAATCTGCTGTTACCCGGGACGTTTCGTCAGTGGCGCCCATTGGATTTGAAACTGGGGGTTCGTTCTCGCTAGACACGGGCATGTGGTCAGCCGTGCTACTTAAATACCTGAATACTTGGTTCAAAGACACCCCTTATGCCAATCACTACCACCACCCCCTCCGATAAAACTCTCTCGTGGTGCTCTCTGCTTGCTCATTGCCCTGCTTGTATCTCCTCCTTTTATTTCTCCTTTCACTTTCACCTTTTTCATCGTCTTACTTTTCGCACCAATCGCTCTGACCACCCACCCACCCTAAAACTCAGCTGCAACCCCTAAACCCCCGGCGTGGGCGCCACTGAATCATATAATCATATAACCATGGAATCATATAACCGTATAATCATATAATCATATAATCATATAACCATGGAATCATATAATCATGTAATCATACAACCATGGTATCGTGGAATCATACAACCATGGAATCATGGAATCATATCGTTTCGTTCCTGAAGACACCATGACCGTTCAGATTCTGCGACCATGACTATCAACTCGTGTTTTTCCTTAAAATCAAGATAACTTCTGAGCCTTTGACGATGTTTTGACTGTTCCTGTCGGCCCCTGCTTCTTACCGCTGTGCCTCCGCTTCCTCATCCTCCTCTTCCTCCCTCCGTTTACTTTGGTGGGTGATTTACATGCTCCGCGGTGGCGCCGCGATCTCAGTGCCCCCCCCCCCCCCCCCCCCCCCCCCCCCCCCCCCCCCCCCCCCCCCCCCCCCCCCCCCGGTGTGCCCGAAATCCCCTTTTCGTCGAGATGGAAGTGTGACCTGCGCGAGGTAGGCGCGAGGAACATATGGTCCCGATGCGATGCCGCTCCAAATATAGCGTCCATCTCGCAGCTAGGGAAACACACGGGCATGCCTCGGGGCCTGGCCCTGTCCCATTCTGGCCGACAGTGCTTTCGAGATAACTGCATGCGCCAACGTAAAACTTCAATCTAGAGCGCGGTTAGAGGAACCAGAGGGGAAGAGAGCGGATATCTTCACGAGATCGAGCACATCGTGCATCTTAGTACTGGAGGGCACGAGACTCAATTACATCATGTTACTAGAGGTACTAAACGTACTAGAGGGGAAGAGAGCGGCTGTAATCACGAGACTCAATCACATCGTTTATCCCCAAAAGAGACGCGTGCCAACCTGGCTGACGGCGTGAACCCCCCCCCCCCCCCCCCCAGAGGGGGGGTGATATGCACGCACTGCTGTCCGACTGGTTGCCTATCGTCTGCGCTGCAGGCGCACTGATAACCTGCTACGCAAATCGCTAACGCGGAAATCGAAAGAGACTAGGAACTCGGACGCTGTAGTTGGCTTTACAATTCACTAACCTGTAGTAACATTGTGGTGCCATTGAGTGAAAGAGTCTACGGCAGTCATGACCTGACCAGGCCTCAGGCCGACTGGATGTAGGACAGCTTGCTGACAGCTCAGCAAGATCGAAAATCCCACGTGTTCTGAATATTAGCACGTCGTGATAACTGAGGCCTGCCCTACATTGCCAAGACGTGCTCCTTGTCTGCCACCTGAGTGTACGGTACAGTCCGTCTAGTGTCTAGCCACAAGAGTGGACCTGAGAGACCTGGGAGCCGAGCTGATCCGTCCCGCTTAGGTCCACCCAGAATCTAACAGAGGTTCTCAACAGGGGTGTCGCGATCCCACGTTGGGTCGCGTAGAAAATTTGTGGTCAAAATCTGTCCGCGACGGGCCAAGTCAATAAGGAAATGTTCCAGACAGAGGCGGTTCTCTGCGCTTTAGGCCCTCAACAAGTGCGGCTACTTCCATTGCCCCCCCCCCCCCCCCCCCCCCCCCCCCCCCAAAATCACACACACAAATCCGCGCAAAAGGGAAGGAGACGGTTCCTTTCTACAACTGCTCCCCCCGGTGCTGGCTGGGCTCCACTCTCACCGCAGCCGACACGAAGGAGCCAGCAGCCAGCTCCGCAGGGGGCATACCAACAGGACGGTAAAGTTCGTCTCAACGCGGAGACAGCACGGGCGGGAGTTGTTCTCAAGCTCAAGCACGGCCGCCACAACACTCCACCTCCTTGATTCGCCACGGAGCCCTCCACACAATGACAGCAGCTCCCGCCCTGCCCCGCCCTCCACCGCCCTGCCCCTGTTCTTGTCACTACGGACCGTACTCACTTCGACTGGACACAAGGCGGATTATCTCAACCAATCCAGAGGCCTACGCGGCGACACAGGCTCTGATTTCGGCGTATTCCATCTTCCGGTCACTCAAACGGTCCACACGCTTCACTCGGTAATCCAATGAGAGAGAAGACAAGGAGAACGCGCTACGGCACACAACACTCCGAGAGGAACGACACGAGAGTACGGAGCGCGCGCGCGCTACCATCGCCAGATCCACGCTGGCTGGGTAGAACGGAGAAACTGAGGCCGCTGCCCGCTGTGCGGTGTGGTGCGGTGCGGCGCCGCGTGCCGTGCCGCTGCCGCGGCTGCGCTGCCGCTGAGGAGGCCCATCTCCACTCGGCCCCCCGCCAGCTGCCCCCCTCCCTCCCTCCTCCCCCGCCAACCTGAGCTGCGACCGGCTGCGACCGAACCGAGCCGAGCCAGCCAGCCGGGGGTAGAGCCGGGGCCGGGGCACCGGGAGCCGAAGCTGGTGTGCGGCCGGGCCGGGGCCGGGGCTGGATCCGCCCAGCAGAGGTAAGGGTCGAGTCCAGGTGGCTCTGCCGTGTCGTGTCTGCTCCGCAGTCGCACAGGCAGAGGTTGAGTGCAGCCGGGTCAGCCGGGCAGGACCGAGCCGAGCCGGACAGAAATAAATAGGGCCCTTTCTTCTGTTACCTGGCCGCCGGCCGGTGCCGGGTAGAGAAGCTGGGAGGGGGGGGGGGGGGGGGGCTGACCCCCGCGCTGGGCCGCACCCGCTCGTACTGCACCACACTTCTCCGAACTTGTCCCACACCCACACCCCACACCAACAGTGTGCCTCCAGACCTGTACCACCACGCTCGACCCGCTGCCCGCTGCCCGCTGCACCTGCACCGTACGCCTCTTTCCTGCTAGCTCAAAAAAAGAGGGCAAACGGCAAGGAGGGCCGCGCCAGAGAGGGAAGGACCTAAACGTCTGTGCCAAAGTTTTCAATCGGGCGCGAAGAGCTCGAGGAGACACTCATATCGCATCTTCAGACAACGTGGCTGTGTTTTCTATTTCTATGAGTGAGACCTGACCTGGACCAGGTAGTAGGCTAGATATCTATCTAGCCATGTCGATGAACATGGACGTGCTTGTGCTTGGTACTCGGCCGGTCGACCCCCTCCACACGGCTCGGGCAGGGGTAGGGTCAAATATGGACGCTGCTTCAAGAATAAACAATGAGCCCCCTTGCGATTAACATCTTGTATCAACGTAAATCGTAGAAGCTAGATTACACCAAGGCGGTGGTATATTCATTTTGAGGCAAAATCGTGGCTGTTCCGGTTTGAGTCGTTTGAGTGTCAAGAAGCCAATGAGTGTTTAGAAGCCAACGAGCCAATGAGGAGCTTGTCCGTTCTCACGTGACATCCGCATCTGATAGCGCTAAAATATGGCTTTTGCGCCGAAACAGTCTCCTTTGGTTATCACAAGAAAAAGTTAATTCATGGTTTTAAATTAAAAAGGAAAATCAATGCGGTGGGAAGAGCAAGTTACTTGCTAGACATTTATGCCCATAAGATAATTCATACTCATGCTAACAATAATAAAACAGTAAAAAGGTATGGGATACGCCGCCGCCGATGTCGCTACGGGTCCGACAGCAGCGCACTACACGAAATCAGCCAATCAGAGCGTTTCTGCTAGGGTCGGTGTGCCACTGTCGGACGGTCTCAGAATATGCACCAGATGCAGCAGCTCCAGGACCTAATATTCCAGCCAGCAGACAGCCGGGCTGTCTGTCTAAGACTGAGTGATCTGACTAAATATTTTATAGCTCAGTCATATTGATTTGGCAAAATCGACGACAGCGACCTCCTAGAAATGCGTCTGAGGTCTAACTTTTCTAGTGCTCTGAGCTAAAGAGGTAATTCTGATCTTAACCTATTTTGCTGAGCTAATTTAATTGTTTTACTTGAGAAGTTTTAGTGTGCACGTTGTTATTATTTTTAATTTTTATTTGGTAATGATTGGCAAGTCCTTTTTGAATCTGCATTTCCAGTCCTCTGGTGCATTCTTTATGTGCACTGGTTTCAGTTACATTATGGCTTATACTTGGAATATTTCAGGAGTAATGGAAGGAGAAAAACACTGCAGTTGCTGCGTGAAATGGAGAACGTGCTACAAGAAATTCTTGTATCATTTCATTGGCTTCATTGAAACTCTTTTTCAGAAGTAAGTAGAACACTACTTGCTGTTCTGTTTTGTCCGACTTTAAGATTGCAGTCGACAAAGAATAAATGAAGCTTTTAGTATTCCAATCCATTTGAAACGATATCCATCAGTTTTGTTTTTGAAATGTGCTCTCCTCGAAATCTGCTTGAAAAGTTGTATATTCCATGTGTTCTTTTCAGACATGGAGAACGTGTTGCTGAACATCCATGGAAGCACATACTCTTGATGTTTCTCTTTGTGTTTGGAATGTTTTCTGGGTTTGTTAACTTCAGGCAAGAGAGAAACCCCTTAAGACTGTGGGTACCCCAAGATTCCGATTTCTTCTCCGATACTAATTGGCTTATGGAGGAATATGGTGAAGGACTAAGAACACAGACCATTTTAATAACTGCGCCAGATGTCTTGCAAGCTGGTATCTTAAGCCAGGTATATATCATGCTGTTCTTATTAAGATTAGACCTCATAATTTAAGATGAATAGTAAAACCTTTCAAACAATTTTTTTTTAAAGATATTTCATGAAGGCATTTTTGTCAGTGTAATGGAAATTGAAATTAATTATGCTCAATTGGTCTTCTTTGTCTGACAGACAATTGACCTTTGACTGGCCTGTGTGCTGGCCAAACATAATTCTAAACTCTCAAGAATATTTGCCATGCACCTTTAATACCTTTCTCATATCTTTTTCATTTTAAGCTTTTGAACATTCATTTGAAGTTGGTAGATTCATCAGGACTCACAACAGGAACGGCTTGGGAAGATGTTTGCTTTAAGTGAGTATTCTAAAATTCCGTCATGGCTTTTAGTTAATTAGGCAGGCCTTGGATGGTTTATTACTATACTGAGTCAGTAATTTCAAAAATATCATGCATTGCAGGGTTCCTATAATTAGTTTCAATACAGAAGAGCCAAGAATTAGACGTGATATACTAGGGAGTGAAAAAGATCTTTCTAATAATGATGACTTTGATTCTGTTTTTAATCAAAGCTTTTTTGGAGATAGCAACACTGATGTATGTGTTATAATCAAAATGAAAATATCTGCTGCTTCTGAGTTCTAGCTTTTATCTCTGTTGTTATTTCTCTGTACAGCCACCACCTGCGGAATCAGACACTCAAAGCATTCTCCAAATGATGACTGACGAAACTTTCGACCCATCTATATTTTTAGGCAGCACTTTGTATTGCAATATAGTAAAAAACATGGCTCTTGATTGTCTTCAACAGTCTATTCTAGATATATGGAGATTTGATCAAAGAGTAATCAAGAGTTTAACTAAAGCAGATATTGTGAATAGGTTGAATTCAGTGTCTGTCAGGTTGGTTTATGTTTATGTTTCCCATCATGGCAAATTATATCTCTTATATTTTTCTGCGGTGCTATTAAAGTGTTATTTGACATGCTATTGTGTACTGATATTTAATTGGACATGTCAAGTTTCATAGTTACCTTTTGTTAAAAAGTTGGTCACAAATTGCAAAAAAAAATTCAGCCTTGTATGAAGTTTTGTTTTTTTATTCTCACTTGCAGCCCTACATTGGGTCACCCATTGCCCTTCAAGACCTTACTTGGTGGAGTGACATATGATAAAGCCAACAAGATTGTTTCCGCCAAAGCACTTCTTTCTTTATACATGGTGCACATAAACTTCTCCACTGTTAATATGGATGAGGTTGGAAATGATGGAGGTACTGCTGACTGGGTAAGCTTCAGCTCAACTCAACAGCTCCAAAATTTGAATTGTCACAAAAGTAATTATTATTGCTCTAGGATCATGTAAAGATTTTTCTTTTTAAATGTTTTCCTTAATTCAGGCAAACGGTCCAGGTTTGGAGTGGGAGTCTAATTTTTTGAAGATAATGCAAGAAGCTGCTAAATCTGCCAAAGGCATGAAAGTGTACTACGAAGCTGGGCGGAGGTAGCTGCTCGCACTTCTTTTTCCAACTTACTTTTTTTTGTTAATGCAGTCTTAGTTATTTATGACATTAAGTTTAAATGATTTTTTTATATTTGTCATTAGATGCCTTCCTGCCACATTTTAACATTTTTTTAATTATTCAGCTTTGGGGACGTCAGTTCGTCAGGTATGTTTCAAGACATGGACAAGCTTGTGATTGGTATTGTTCTTATGTTGATTTATATCCAAATACATCAGACAAAGAGAAGCTGTGTTGAGTCTCGTGTAAGTAAGTTGTTCCATGTGGTTATAAAATCATCACAAAATTTCAGGAAATTAGTTCTGACAAAAATAATAAATTTCAGATCTTTCCAAGTATGGTGGGCCTCCTCTGTGTTGGGCTAGCCTTTCTGTCTGCCAGTGGCTTGTGTTCGCTGTTTGGCACCCCATATGGACCTGTTCATACTTCACTTCCCTTCTTATTATTGGGCATCGGTGTTGATGACATGTTTGTCATCTTAAGCTGTTGGAATGGGCTTCAACTGCCTCAAAGGGACTTACCAATACCACAACGCATGGGCCTTGCAATGAGACACGCTGGGTTATCCATCACCCTCACAAGTGCCACTGACTTTGTTGCATTTATGATTGGCTCATCAACTGTGAGTGAACGAAATTTTCTCTTGTGCTTCCCGTGCTCCTAATTTAATGTTAACAATAACATGAAAGTTCCCTTCTTTTCTTACTTTTACAGATATTGCCATCACTCCAATCATTTTGTCTGTATGCAGCAGTAGGAGTTGCTGTAACTTTCTTTCTACAAGCAACTTTATTTGTTGCTGCCTTAGCTTTAGATCAGAAAAGACTAGAAGGAGGGAGAAATTTTTTGCTGCCTTGTATACGTCACATCGCACCCAAACTGAGAGATGAAGAAACATTTTCCCCATGCTCACGTGGATTGCATGTACTTTATTCAAAATTCATGGTCACTAGAATTGGAAAGGTTAAGTTTGTGGCAAATCCATTGTTAGTTTTGATTGCTGCACCAAATCCGTCAGGATTGAACATGTTCTGTTGTGCAGGTAGCGGTTCTACTTATCACTGTAATATTTGTGGGCATTTCAACTGCTGGTAATTTGAAAATTAGACAAGAATTTAGACCAGAGTGGTTTTTAGATCAAAATAGCTATTTGACAAAGGTATTTTCTTACATGTATTGAATTTGGACTCAGCCTCTGTGTGAATGAATTGCTCCTGAAGTAAAACTTTTTTCATCTGTTTTAGTTTTTAGAGAAACGAGATGAGTTTTTCCCAGACCATGGGAACAGTGCAGGAGTTTATTTTGGTCAGTTGCACTACTCAAAAGAACTGCCGAAAATTGGGAGGCTTGTAGAGCAATTGCGCAATGAAAGTACTGTATTAAGGGATGTTCAAGATTGGTGGAGTGGTTTTTATCATTATGTCAATCATCATTTCCAGAAAGGTTCATATAAAGTGCATGCTATCTTATTAAATTACTCTTACCTTACTGGTGATTCAAATTCATATCAATTTTCTTTTTTCTTGCATCATTTTTTGCAGACATTAAAGCTGATGTTTTGTCTGATGAAGAATTCAATCAGTACATATCTCGGTATCTTTTCAGCCCACATGGATCCCGCTACCAAAAGAATTTTCACTTTGCTGAGCGGCTCGAATGTAATAAACCTGCACCCAACATCACAGTAAGTACAATGCAAAAATATACCATCATCGAAACATTTTTCTTTAAAATTCATGTGATCAAAGCCCTCTTCGTCCTATCTCCTAGATGTCAAAAATATGAACATGCTTTTTTTCTCAGGTGTCGAGTATTGATGTGATTTTTTTGAGCTTTGGAACTTCTGCCCAAAATATTGCAGCAATGAATACAATGAAGAATTTAGCAAAGAATGCCAATTTTACCACCGGAGATAAATTTGTCACTGTATGGTCAAAGCTGTTTGCCAACTGGGTCACAGACGAGGTAAAAGGATTCCACCCTCATTTTACATCTGATTGATTTCATAGTGTTTCTAAATCTTGGATCAGTCTTGTGCCACTGTTTAGTTCTTATGTTTACATTTTCAGGTAATTTCTGAGGAACTCATTCGGAATGTATGTTGGGCCATGGCAGCAGTAGCAGTGACAACAGCAATTCTACTTGGCTCAGGAGAAATAAGCTTATGCGTTCTTCTTTGTGTCTTTTTAACATTGGTAAGCTTTGAATTCTTCAAGTGCAGTGTATTGAAACATGAACATGAATCAAAATGGCAAATGGAACTAAATTAACATCCATAAAAAGCTAAGTGGGTTTTTAAATTGTTTTCTAACTTGTTTTCTCTTTTGTTTTTAAATTCTATCCTTAGGTAAATACCACTGGATTCATGCATTTTTGGGGTTTAACTATTGACATAGTTTCGTGCATAGCTTTGGTTCTTGCTGTTGGTCTGTGTGTTGACTTTGCTGCACACATTGGGTATGCATTTATGTGTGCTGAGGGAACACGTAATGATAGAGCAGTATTTGCTGTGAGTTATATTGGAGGAGCTGTTTTACATGGTGGTGCTACAACTTTGCTAGCTCTTTCAGTTCTTGTGTTCTCGCATTCGTACATCTTCACTGCATTTTTCAAGGTTTGCGTCTATTACTGATGAATGCCTTTCCTTAAATTTTGTTAACTTGTTCTGTTTCTTGATTATTTCTTTTTTTTCCCCCAGATATTTCTGTTGGTGATTTTGATGGGATTGTTCCACGGTCTTGTGTTCCTGCCCGTGTTCCTCAGTATACTGGGTCCTAAACCGTATCCAGATCGCTTGAAGAAATTTACAAACAATATGAATGATAATGTTGTGATCGAAGAAATTGATGCCTTACAAGATTTAAATACTTCCGGAGAGGCTGGAGAAGATGGAAGAGGATTATGATGATATTATTGAAATGCGTGATCGTCAGGAGGGAGAATTTAGGACCGATTTTGGGTTGCGCATAACCTGTGAGGAGAAAAGAGGGTGATATTCTCAAAGTTACTTGTTTTCTGGGGGTGGAGGGCCAATGCTGTTGATGGCTGTTCCCCATAATTCGAACCTGATGAGTTGTTTTTTTATCTTAAGCAGAAATCATTTGACTAAGCAATGTTAACTGCCACTGTTAAAGATTTTAAAAAGCTATTGCTTTTTTTCTTTTCTTTTTTTTCTGATGCGACATGAACAGGGTATAAATTTATAAATTAATAGCATCAAGACAGTGGAAAGTCTCATCCTGAAACTCATTGATATTGTTTGAAAGTGTTTAATGTAACTTTAAAATTTGTGTATTCTAGTCAAATTATTGTTTGGAAATCATAATGTTTAGTAAATACTATTATTATGCCTGTCATATATGTAAAATAAATATTTATCATGCAAGAAAACATTTAAAGGTCACTTCTGATGAAAGGAAATTCATACATCCCTATCAACTTTCTTTCAAATTTATGAAGTATGTCAGAGAAATTTTCGTAGCTAGTGGCCCGCGGCGATTGTTTATGATGTTTATTCGCTAAAGTTCTTCTAGTATTAAATTCCAGATTAGCGCTCTGGCGTATAGACCTCATGCCATGCAACATGATTTGTAAATCGCGCTTCTGTCTACTTTTGTCCCAGCATTTCTTTCTTGCATCGCCATTGGCTGTCCGATAGCCAATGACTGGAGATGTGGATGACTCATGTGTGAAAGGGACGCTACGAAATCTAACACATTGTACGGTGCCAGAGATAAAAATACAACGCGCCACAAAAAAAAATTGTAAGAATATCATGTTTCCAAGTTTCTTATGGTTTCTTGTCACGTAGTTCACAGTGATTGCGGATCTTAACGAATCATCATGATGTTAAATGACTACTGCAGTTTCGTGCGTGCGCGAAAATAAAGAACATGCCAACTTCGGAACCTTAATGTTTGGCTTGGTTTTCTCCAATACTCTCATAAATATCGACATTTTTATGATTTCGAGTAGATTTAAAGATAATAAGGTGGTTTTATTTTCATTTCGTTATGACATCGATGTCAAATTTTGTTTTAAGTTCAAAAGTTATGTTTCGTTAGTTTGTTTCTAAGAAGGAAGCAAAAACAAAGCATGGTTATGATTGTGATCATTGTGCCGTCGGCGTCTCTTTGCGTCCATGTCAATATTTATGTGAAGCAACAAGTGGATTTGCGTGCCTGTTTGTCATTTATAGTCAAAATTTGACCGTGTGATGCTTCTTTAAGTGCGCGATTTATTGTTTAAACTGAATTCTATGGAAATTTCTCAGTCGGGAATCTTCCTTTTTCCCGTTTATTCTAGTCTCGGTGCGCTGAGTTGCACGGGGGTTAGGAACCTTTCTCTTTAATTCCCGTGGCTTATTCTTGTTAAAACCCAAGCTTTATGACTCTTTTCGGATTTCGACGTGCCCATTTAAACATGGATAACCTCAGCAGGGTCCCCTGTCCATCCTGATGTGACTCCACATATGACTGCGTTGGGATGCCTTGAACGCCATGAAGTATGGATAGCGAATGCAGCACATCTGTCATGTCAAGTCGGTCGAGGCGGCGACTCAGTGTGCACTCCCCTGCCAAGGAGCAGAACAATGTCTTTAGATCTGCACCTTCACCCATTGGGGAGTGTTGGAAGTCCAATAGTGATGTGACTGCATCTGTACCTTCAGCATCTGCTGATGTGCTGCCCATAAAGACCAACCTTAAATTACGTGGTGAACGTGGAGAAAGTATTTCCAAGGTTCTTGATAGACGGCTGACAAGAAGTGCGTCGAAGAGGTGGCTCAAGATTTATGAGTCAAGTGTGTCAGTGCAACAAGATGATGTCGCTCCAATGCTGGCTGGCTCCTCGACTATGCTCCCACCCCCTCAGCCTTCTGCTGGTGTGGTTACTCGATTGAGGTATCGTTCTCTCAAAAACACCAGAGGGAGTTCCACGGATGTTAACAGAATATCTCAGAACTTTTTAAAGAGATTGTCTTTTGATCAAGTGAGTAACACTAGTGATTATGGAACGGCATCAGAACATTCTCGCAAATGCTCTGTGGCGTCGGGAGGAATGTCGCCAGTCAGTGACTCTGGCAATAGTTGTCATTGTGCTTCGATGAGCGGCATTGAGAGTCTGGAAACATCAAGTGGCGGTGAATCACCAGCCCATATCAATGAGTTTGAATGGGTTGACAAGACATGGGCCAGTGAACATGATGACCACGACCAGCCAAGCATCACGTGCCATAGAGCAGAAGATGTATGTGCACTTATTCCTGACAGAAATCGATCTGGATACAATGGAACTTTTACAGTAACAAGGAGAGGTGTCAATGAGGAAGAAATGTACAGGTAAGTCACATTCAAAATTTGGATGTTGCTTAGCATCATCAAATTTTGGGAATGGGAAGCTCAAGGTCCTTAAGTATTCTTCGTGGCCTGTATTGAGGATACTCTCTTATCAAGGGGAACTAGTTTATTTTTGGCAAGTGTTGGCTTCAAATTCCTAACCACAACTAGTGATCAGATTTAACAACCTGTACCAGTACAAGAATCTGAGTTTTATCCCTTTTGTGTCAATTAATTATTTTTTTTTTTAATTTTTTTTGTTGCTGCTATATCAATTTTTGTTTAGTTAGCTCTCTAGTTTTTTTCTCTAGAGCTTCAAAACAGGCCCAAGATAGTTTAAGCGAATGTTGTGAGAATGATGAAGTGTGAATGAGTGTCAGTCCAAGGGTGTATGGGGGATATTTGCTTTCACTGATGTCATTTCATTTCAGCTATCATGAGTCACCGGATGATTGGAGCTCTTCTATCTTAAACCAAGTTATTCTTTGTTTCATTGTCAAGGTGGGAATCCTTATGAGATTTGAAGGATGTCTTTTTGCAAGTTTACTGCAATCATGCTTATTCTTTTCAGTTCATGAAGCAACCAGTGTAATCTCTTTCATATTGTAAATAACAAAATTTTAAAACATATTCAGTAAAAGATTTTAAATCAATCAACAGTGAAGTAATTAAGATGATGGCTTCTACATGAATTTTTAGAAGTATAGATTCCATTCTATATGTTGAGTTAAAAATTTATTTTGTCATGTTTGATTTCAATATTTCTCTTACCCTCACTAGTAATAAATCTTTTGAAAAAGTGGATCAGTCAGCAACATCTCATCAATTACCAGCCATCGAGCATCACATCTTCGAGGGACTGCCTCAACATGATCAGAAGGAAGATTCAAGACTACTGGCCAACTCTGCACCATAAATTCAGTTATAATTTGATTCTTTGTGCTCAAACATTCATGTTTAAATTTTGTTAAAAGATATCAGAATGAGTTAAATCCTTCAGATAATTACATTAGCAACTTACTCAAGCCTCACAAGTTATTTTTTTTTTGTGAAAGTATATTTTGACAGTAGACTTAATGAGCAAAACTTTCATAACAAAATACAAAATTTTTGAGTAGCAATTCAAGAGAAAAGTTATTGTTCACAAGATAGTTATTGCTAATTCTGGAAGTGCACATTGGAGCTCTCTTTATGCAGTGCAGTGCAGGGCAGGGCAATATGGAGGATAATGAATGAAGAGTTTTGAGGACTGCTGCATCCGTAAAGGAACATCATAACATCAGCGCATATTTGGAACTGTCTGAAGAACTGGATATTGATTAATATTTGATTTAACTATTTGTTGACTGCTTAGCTGCTCTCAAAGAATCACTTATTACTAGCAGCATAAATATTTAATATAAATATGCCATAGAGAGATCTCAGATTTAGTCACAAAAAATTCTAAAAACAATTTTCATACATACTTTCCAAGTCCGCAGTCTTATTTCAAAAAATTATAATTACACTAAAATGCTTTCATGCTATAAAGTAGTACATATATAGTCGATTTGAAGCACTCACATTGTTCTATGTTCCTGGTGTGTGTGTGTGTGTGTTTTTTTTTGAATGTTGAAGGAGTGAATAAATGAAAGCAAGATACAGGTCACCTCATCAAGAACATATTGATTTTATTTAACTTTAGTTCGTGGCTTGTCTTTGTTCATGGTTATGTTTAGCATCACCATCACTGTTCAATTTTGAGCAACAATGTAAAATAAAATGCCTCTCTATTAACAAAACCAAAAATTATGCTTGAGATAGCAAATATTATTTTATTTTTGACATGCATCTCTTTTATGGAATAATTCTCATTTAGATTCAAGAACCAGTAAAGTTTGTTCTACTGTACTCAATCTATGTCTCCCTAGAACCAATGAATCTTTGTCAGTCAATGCTATTTTAATGCACCAAATATCAGACTTTATTCAATAGCTTAGAGATGTTATTGTTTTTCAAGTGTTAGTTTATTTGCAATGAAGAAGATTCTAGGAGCATGAAGATGGCTGTGGAAAATTTATCGGAAGTGCTAACTCTGCCAGTGCTTGATATCTGATCATCTCTTCGTGTCCTCATCAGAGCTCTCCCAGATTGAAGGCAATCTCAAGAAGAAGAAGAAGGAAATTAATTGGGTACCTGAAAACCGCAACGTGGACTGAAGTGAAAATATTGTGAAACATCCCCCATCCATTCTTTTCCAAATGACCTTGGTATCTGATTCTTGGATGCTGTAAATTGGAATCCATGACCATCTTTAGAAGAAAACTGCGAGAAGAATAATGAACTGGAAGAGAAATAACTTTTAATTTCATTTGTATCCTGATGGATTATTGGAGAGCAAATAAAACCAGAGCAAGCTGTATTCAATTGGCATCACCTAATCATTTGAAATGAAACGGAAATTTAAACAGGTAAGCCTGGGTAGATTTTCCTGTTCTTCTAGAAAAGGTGATTCTTTCTGTATCTGTAATCAAATTTTTCACTTTAGTTTCTGACCACTGGTTGCTATGAACGTAATGAATGTTTGCAGTGAACTTGCTAAGTGTTCTTGCATTGTTGATGTGATCGATTGTATTGGGCTCGTATTGTTCTTTTACTATTTCAGGTGTTCCTGTATGTGCAAAATAACAGCTTTTGCAGACTTATGTACCCTTTGGTTTTATAGCAAAATATTCTCTCGACTTATATTTTTTTTTGCAGGCCTTCAATTTTCTCCTCTACTAAAGTAATAGGAGTGTTCTTTTCTTCTTTTGAACAGACCATCTATATGCTCCAGCTTGAGAGTGCATCATGTCAGCCCTGTCGTTTCGATGGAGCCTCACGGAGTTCAGTTTCATGAAGATTTACCAGTAATTTTGGTAATTCCATTGAATGTTGAACCATCAGATCAGGAGTGGATATCATGCCTTTATAGCAACACAGAGGCTGGCTGTCAGCCTCGTTGGGAGCATTTACCTCGTAAAGATTATAAATACCGGTTAGTGCTTTGATAAAATGGTGTAAGATAGATTTGTTTTAAGAAATAGATCTATTGATATGTGCTTATTTACAGTAATGGTGCTGTGGTCATCACAACAAATCACTTCAGTCTCTTCACTGTTGTTGTAGAAGAACCTTATCCTGAAATTATGAAAACAATTAGACGACGCACGGGAGGCGTGTTACGGCTGAATGAGGTTCCTGGTGTTGAGGTTTGTTAATAATAGTTTATTTGTAGAGTCCAGACGGATATTAATAAATTCTTGAAAGTATCAGCTTATTCACCATCGCTATTCTTCAATCTTAGGTGGAATTTCCTCATGGCTCCCTTGACCAAGATCTGGATGCTTATCTTCGAGTTCTCTACAATCATGAACCAATGTTGGATTTTGAATGTGAAGGAATTGAACTTCAAGGTGCTCTAGCGTCACCTGTCATCATGCTGGGGCCTCATGGCCATGCTTTTAGCACCAGCAGAAAACCAGTAAGAAAAAGAGGTTTATTTTATAGCAAATTTTTCAAATTCATAATTATTTGTTAAAGTGTGGAAACTTTTTTTTTTTTTTTTTTTTTTTTTAAAATTTTATTTTCAGGTTCGAATTAAGCTGCCTATCCCACATTACCATGAAATTCGATCTCATTTTGGATCAAATGTGGGTCTATCTGTGTGGCAAAGCTCCACCTCAGAAGGAGAACCAACTTGCTGGCAGAGATTGGAGTCATCACAGCTACAGATTGAACCACCAACTCCAGGTGTTCATGTCGTGGTGGTTTCTTTCACAGTACATCACTTTTCATTTTTTAAAGTTGTATGGGATCTCCTCTCATCATCACTTACTGAAGCCAAAATGGGAATGTCATACTTCTATCCATACATTTCATTTTCTATGATGTGCCAAGCATTCATGGAAGAGAGTAAAGGTGAATCATCACGCTTTGGTCTAGAAGTTATATGTTACCGCTCTGATAAAAGGCTGCCAGAACAAACTAACTACAGGTGAGTGTCTTGAAATAGTTAGTGTAGTACCAGGTGAATTACAGCTCTAGTAAGTGCTAGTTGCTGCATGCTGTAAATAATTACTTAATTTTTTTTTACATTTTTCTGTAGGCACCGTGTTGGAGCAAGTACTAAACCAAAACTTGTACGCCCTGGTCGAATTCTTGTCAGACTCAAGTCTCAGATGTTTGAAGCTGATATTGAGGCTGGTGAAGACACTGCCATGGCCAAGGAAGAGCCTGACTTCAGGGGACGTGATTTTGAAAAACAGTATGCTTGCAGGTAAACAAAAATTTATTTCAATTAAAGAATTTATGTGGCATTATGTGTTTACATTTGTCTAACGTCTGTTGTTTTCTTGTTGTTTGCCAATCTAGATTCAAACAAAGTGTTAATGTTGAAAGTGGAACCTTTGGAAAAGTTATTGTAGAGAGAATAGTGCCTGGCAAGAATGATCCACTTTTTGAATTTAACTTAAATAAGGTAGAAAAAAAAACTATTGTATATATATTTTTTTAAATGAAACTGTTACTTAATTTTATGTTGTTTGTGTAGTCGGATTCTGGACATGAAGTATTGCAACCGATGGGCAGTGAAAGATGGACAGCCTTTGCAATGAAAGAATTGGCATCAACATTGCAGATTACTGAAGGCAATAATTGGAAAAAATTTGCACAGCATATTGGTTTTACAAAGAGTGAGATCAAGTCTAAATTCCAGGTATTTATACTTACTGTGTACTTGGACATGTCAAATTCTTCATTTTGGTCTGCATTCAATCTAACTAAAACGGAACTGCTTTTTCTTTCTTTTTTTCAGTACTCCCCTGACCCGTTTCTTGCAATTATGAATATGTACGGATCCCGAGGAGGAACTCCTGAAGAGTTCATGCAAGCACTCTATGCTGTGTCTCGGGATCTAAACCTGAACTGTGGCTTATCAGGATCATTCAGCGATGGTGGCAGTTCAGGTCACTCAAGCAATGAATCAAAAGGATCAGGAAGTAGAGGTTCAGGTTCAAAGCATTCAAGAGGGAGTGGCAACAGATTTGGTGGCCTTTGGGGTTACAGACCCTGGGGCCAAGTGAACAATGACTCTGATTCAGGTAATGTGTGTTTTAAAACTCTTCATTCTGTCAGTCTTTGCAAATGTACCACAATAAAATTCTCAATTGTGCCCGTTATGAAACAGACTCTGTGCCTGCTGATGCCAAAGAGGGTACTAGAAAACGATCTCACGCCAGCTTGGAGAAGAAGAACAGCGGAGGTGGAAGTTCTGCTAAGAGGCGCAAGTTTTCAGACGTTTCAGAAACGGTGTCATCTGGTAGTGAAGGAGGAGACGAAGAAGATAGTGAACGAGAAGCAGAAAGATCGAACAACAAACATATGTAAGCTTTCTCTTGTTATAAATTCTGTATGAGTTGATTCTTTAAATTCTTCTTATGGTGATGTTGCTTTTGCAGCTACTTTAAATAGCATTTTTTTTTTTGTGTCGTATCAGTGTTGGGGAGGCAGCATCCTAACTGAAACAGATTGTTCACCCAGGGTTTTTGATTGATTACAGAAGTAACAAGCGGAGACTGAGTGATCGAGACATGTGGAGAATATCAACTGGTATTGCTCGCAAGGATTGGCGGTTTCTTGGAAGAACTTTGGGCATTGAGGAAAGGGTAAGTTTTAATACAGCCAGTTCATGTGCTATGTCATATTGTTTTTTTTGCTAAAATATATGTTTATGGGAAACAAATTTTGCACTCAAGCCAAGTTTTGTTTTTCTTAGGTTCTTATGGATTTGGAACATCAATATCAACCCGTAGGCTTCCGAGAATGTGCTTACCAAATGCTTTTGGAATGGAAAGGCCGCAAGCCTCGGAAATGCACGTTTGGAACTTTATATGGTGCACTTTTACGAGAAAATATGGTTGAGATTGCTAAACATATGGTTAAGATTCTACCAGATGAGCAAGAGGAAGCTCGTGAGCGAGACTTAAATGACTAGTTATGTGAATTTTTTTAATTATCTTAAAACTATATTTGTGAATGTTTGGTACTTCTTGTGTACATGATTTTTATTTTGTACATCACATATTTTATCTGACTGACTCTGTGCACTGTATGAGTTTATGATGGTAAATTCTGACACTGCCAGATTTTGCAATTTGCATTAGTTATACAAAGACTGCATGTGGTATTCCTCCAACAGTTACTCATTTTCATTCATTATTATTATGCTATCTTGTAGAATTATTGGAAGGAATTATTTTTCTTCAATTTTAAATTTCATTTTACTCCTGTACCTTGTTGTAACTTCTAAAGTTTGAATCATTGGCTTGTGAAGCTAATGCACTTTTCCTGTAAATTTGTTCATTCTTTGTATAATATGTTGGAAATGTTTCTATAACTACATGCTTGCAGTTGTTGTGGGCTTCATCTTCCTTCCGAAATTTGTACAAAGCTTATGAAATTTTCACTTTGATCTCCTGCTGAAGTGTAAGATAGTCTCACTATAGGAAAAGAAGTTTAAAAAAACAAACTTACCTGACATTGTAATTAAATTGTTGTTGTTGTGCATTTTATATGAATGACAAATTATAATTTATTCATCCAAATGTTATTAGTTTTTTATCTTGTTATAACATGTAAGATTATGAATTAATAAATGAGGTGATACAAAATTGAATTTTCTTTGCTCTACCTGATTTTTTCTAAAGAGGCAGTTGAAGTGTGCTCTCCAATGTGCCACTTGCTTTTATTGTGCTTTTACTTACGCCTTTGGTACTTATGAGATTGAACTTTGACCATGGTCACTCCTTGCGGTCGGAGGGAAGTCCAGTAAACATGTTAAGTAGTCATTAATCGTTCAATTGATTAAAATCATACCATAGGCTAGTGTACTGACTTGAATTTTAAAATTTATAAAACCATTAAGAATAATTTTTTGATTTCTTGAAAGACAGACATTAATTTTTCCAAGTGCACACCGGGGCCGGAGGCTAAGCGCACACGGCTGCAAGTGATTGGTCCCTCGGCGTTTGCATGCATGCTGTGGAAGGAAAAAGGGGGAGTTCCTCGGGGCCAGCGACTGGGGAGTCTCCGGGGCGAGGGCGGGCGAGGGGGCCAAGGGCGTGGAGTGGCGACAGGGGGGTGTCCTCTAGCGCCCCCCCCCCCCCCCCC
>CABIKL010000502.1:0-21818 GCA_902196195.1 Aptinothrips rufus
AAAAGACTACGATCTTTCGAATGGTTAGCACCAATTTTGTGGAAAAAGCCGACAACTTGACGAAAATTTGTGCATAACCTAAATGGGCGGGTGAGCAGTAATAGCGCCTCGCATGTTGTGCAAGTTCAAGCATCAAATGTACTCACCGCGGCACTTGCAGGTAATAAGAAGTCGATATAGAGAGATGCGCTGTAGGTCACACACGAATTATTGTAGATACTCCGCGAAGCGCCGGCCAAGTAGCTCCTCAACGCGTCCGTAACGGTCGGCCAGCGGGCCAGCGATGGTGCTGCGCTCTCTGGTGTCCAGCCGGTCAATGCATATCCTTCATTGCATAAAAGAAGGGAGAAATTCAAATAAAATGTCCAGATCGCTGACAGTACGCACGTGGGTGCGAAAAACAGCATGATGCAGCCGCCGGACACATGAGCGGTCATATTCGTGGGACTCGCGCCACGCTACGCTACAGCCACGCCACCTCCCGGCGACTCAGGACACTAGCTTCACTCGCTCTCTTGCGACCGGAGTATCGGCGCCGGCGAAACTGAGAATGATTTCATGGCTTAGCAGGCTTTGTTGACTTATCATCAGATGATGTTCTCAAAACGAATCCAAACACACATTTGCTGAAAAATTCTGATATATTCCTGAAAAAGTTATCTTTTCTCTAATTTTTGAGTCATAGCTTTTGGTGCAATCTCCGTCATTTCGACGAAAACTGCTCGACGGAAAAATCAAAGAAATCGCATTAGCTACGTTTTAAGTCATAGTGTCGGTGTCATGGGAATAGGAAAATCACTGTGCAGACGATGGTACGTTATGTCGGAGACAAGCATCTAATAGGCAATTGTTTGGTGGGTGAATTAGCGCCTACACGGACTAAAGACTACGAAAATGCTTAGTTCAGTCATATATGACAATTTGTCTGCAGACGGACCATAGTCAGATTTCATCAACAACTATTTACTTCAGCGATTATTAGAAAAGCTTGTCTCCGTTTCCGAATTGCATCCTAGGATCCCTCACACAACAGCGCGTCGTCTGCTAGCGGCATCGGGAAGGGGAAAACGGGAGGAGGGAGAGAGAAGTGAAGAGGGGGAGGGAGGTGGAGGACGGAGTGTGGGAGGGGGAGGGAGGAGAGGGAAGAGGAGGGCAGGGGAGGGTGCGATTGCGACCGACTGCGAACGTGAACCCCGCCACCGCCACTTGCCGCTTGTTTGTCCCGGTTTGTCTGTCATACTGGTACTCTTTACGGTTGTTCACCCGCGACGCGTGTCGGAACCGTCGCGTCGCTTCCGTAGCTGCCCGAATGTGAGCCGGTCAGTTCGTGACATCAAGGCAATTTTGTAGTTGGATTCGCGTTTGAAGGTGAAAAAAAGTGTGGATTGTAGCCTGAACCTTAAAACCTAACCTCTTAGCAATATGCCTACTGTTTCAAGCCATGACATTTTAGGACCTATGGCCTGGGGAGCAAACACGAACACGAGGCAGGCACCTTGTGCCGTGAATAGTGTTGACGGAGGCATGAGTTCGTTGCTGAGCGAGAATAGCTTCCGTAGCTCTCGCACACACCTGGTAGACAACGACCATGCCTATGCCACCGGTGAAACACCATGTTTTGTTTCTGACAACGGATATTACGGATACTATCCGTCTGTGAAAGACGCAACCAGCTCTGATTGCTCTATGGACACAAGTGAAAATAACCTTCCCCTTGGCGAGCACCCAAGCTCTTGTGTCGGTGCGTTTGGCGGTGTCTCGAATACCGACCTGATGGCTCGGAACGCACCAAGGAAACGAAACTTACAGTCAGACTACGACATGGAGCGGGCAATGAAGCGCTCGAAGCCTAGTTCCTATGTTGACTCGGAAGAAGGTAAGGTTTTATTCATCGCCCCTTTTTCTAGACTATAAATTGTGCCAGAGTCTGGAGAGATTGTTTATTTATTATTGTTAAATTTTGAAGTGGTCGCTTGGAGGTTTAAATGGCACATACACATTACCAACCGTATAGTTCGAGACAATGGTATTTCTTTGCAAGTATTGCCTTCGCAGTTCAGCTACTCGTTAATCTATTTGATTGTATAGGAAAATTTAATCTTACGCACTGAATTGCGTTAAAATTCGTTAAAATGAAATATTGCACCAAAGTATTTGCAGTCTTAAGTTGGTATAATGTAACAGTCCACTGCACCGAGGCGGTTTTATTTTGAAAGCAAGAGCATATGTGACTAGATCTCTAATTCTCACTTCTCTGAAGAAATTGAATGCTTTCTTGCCAGAAAATAATAATGTTCACTAAAGCAGCACAAGAGAACTTGTGAAACTACAATATACTATGAACTGAGTCACTCTTACACAACTAAATGATAGGGAATAAGCAAGCAGATAAAAGTTATGAAAGTGACATTTGTTCTTTCAGATAACTGAAATACTGGTACTTGAATAGTGTTCTTTTAATTATTCCTGTTCCTTTCAGAGGCTTCAATCCCAGCCATGGCTCAAAGCTCTGGGATGCCCACCAGTACACCAACTATTGATGATCAGTCTCATTTCCCAGCTCAAATGTATGACCTCCCAATGCATCAACTACCAGGATCAACAGCCCATTTGATGGATGCTATGACTCCTCGTCCCCGGTGTCTTATGGGACATTTTATTTAGCTTAGTTAAGCTGTAATGGATTGCTTCAAATTATATATATTATAGGTACTGAATTCAGACCTTATCAGCTATTCCCTAACTAGACATCTTATTTTGAGTTTCCCAGTTTTGCTTAGGAGTGTACATTTTGCAAATAGCCAGTTCTATCATACAATATTGATAAAATTCTCCCAAATTCGTTGGTGTGGTGATTGCTATTTTTACTTGTGCATTTGCTTGTCTCTGTGTCAGTAACAATATTGTTGAATATCTGAGAACTTTCTTGTCTGCAGATGTTTCCGATGGTGTTATCAGTAAAGAAAGCACGTGTGGAGGACAGATGCAGCTTAAAATATTGGAAGAGTTTGAGTTGGCTGCCTTAGAAAACCTTCTTAGGAACACTCATGGCTGTGAATATTACAATTATGAAAGATCCGACTTATAGGTATTCACTTTTGTGCTTTTGTGTCATGTTTTCGTTGGTCAAGCAATTTCAACCACTCAATCTTCATAACATGGAAAAAATAATGAGGTGTTCCCTTCTTTCCACTTATTTTTCAAAATGACATTTGACACTTTTTCGGATGTTTGTTCACCCTAGAACTGAGAAGCAAACGCATATTTGTGGCATTGTGAAGCAATTTCTTTTGAGGAATCTTGACACTGGAGATGTGTTTTTCTCCAGCACTGATAATTAATATTACAGGAAAAGGAAGGGAGAAGAAGCACGTGGTATATTTTGCTATGGTGTTGTTGCGGTGTGTTACTAATTTATGACAAAACCTCTGTGCAATTTAATGTTAACACGGAACTCTTAAACATCTTGTACACTTTTTACTTTGTCAGTGTTTGTACAAAAGCTGTTATTTTATTTTGTTCTTGCCTTTGGTAAAGCTGATAGAATGGCTGCTAAGTGAGTCTAATTAATGATGTTTGATATATTTTAATAGGAAATGTACGCTTTACTGTTTCAGTATTGCTTTGGAACACTTGTTCTAACATCCTCATGTTGTTTTTTTTTAAAACTTCACATATTTGGTGAACACATTCTGATTTTTAAAGCTGTTAATGTTCAAGTTTAGTAAATACTGTAAGTATATTATGCTCTCTTTCTTTGACAATGTCAAATGTCAGAAGAGATGAGTTGTTATTCTATGACTGATAAGGGTGCGTAGCTTTCTGAGGAAGCAGAAAGTGTTCTTAGAAACTATTGGAAAGAATGTGACATGTGGATGCCATCATCAGACTGATGATCATCTCACCTGATTGGAACAATTACACATTTTTAATTGTCTTCCATTTTAATATTGGACCAAACATCTAATTTAGCTGATTGTGTTGTGTTAGCAACTCAATTTTCTGTTTGACCTATTCTGTACTTGCTCATATTAGATTTGAGAATGTTGTAATGCTGTCCAGAAGTAACCACAGTCTTAAATTTGTTCTTCTACGGCTTGAAATCCAAACTATATATATACTTTTATATAATATACATTGGCGACTAAAAAAGAGGACATAATTTTACCCTTGGCTATTTTGGTTTTCACTTGTTCTCTCTACTGACTGCCAACAAGTGGTTACATTAAGATGACATGAAGTATTTGAGTTTGATGTACCTGTATTTGTCTACTTGCTTGTAAAAAATACGATCTTGATAATGTGAGAGTGTTCTCATAGTCAATACTTTTGGGCTAAGAGGTAGGACTAATTTAGATTTAGGAATCTTCTCTTCTGCACCATTTAAGTAACTTAGTACAATTATTTGTTTCTCCTTTACTTGTTTGATAAAATATTGTAAAATATTATTTAGTTCAAGTGCCGTCCTTTTCTTTCTTTGTTACTAGTTTTCATTTCAAATGTTCGTTTTGACGACCTTAAATGAGAAATGACTTTGATTGAAGGTTTACTACTTAAATATTGCAGCTCTGTCTTCTTTTTTCTTTCTATTTATAAGAAACTATCAATTTTTATCTATAAAATTAGTTCCAAAATTTTTGTACCCTATTTTAATTAGGTCCTGAAATTATATGCAGGTATTTTGTCAGCTTGCTCTCGCTCATGGATATTCTAGGAATGAAACTGAATGTAACAATCTCACTTTGTGGAATAATAAGTCAGCATTTAGTTTTTGTTTCTTCTTTTATTAAACCGATGTCAGTCAATTTTTGAAATGAATTTCTGACACAACTTTATAGCAAACGTATCACATTTATTATCTATCATCACAAATTAAAATACAGATCCATAAAAAGGAAAAATAGGTGTGAGCAGGAAACTCCTTGGCTCTTAACAATAACAAGACATAAAAAGTACCTATTTTGGAAAAAAAAAATTCCCAAATGACATTTAATTTAACCTCAACATAAGGCTGAAAATCTGTAGGAACTTAAACATACAGAAACATATTCAAACAAAACAACCTATTTGCTCATGGGTTTAAAAATAAATTCCAGCAACACTATGGCAAAAGCTTCACATTATTAGGCGTATTACAGTCAAGGATATAATGCCTTACAAAGAATTGAGTACATGCAACAGGTGATACCTGGTAGCAAAAGACCTAAGAGGTGATTCTAATCATAAACTATGTTCAAGCAACATATTCAGTCAATGTTCCGATCACTTTCCAATTGAGAGACTTTACGCAGAAAACTTCTGCAAGAATGAAGCAATGAGAGGCTGTAATGCACCCAAGCGCAACCGATCTTGGTGAATCAATTTTACCTGTTTGATCTAAGACCAATCTGTGCCAGCGATGATGGAATTGTTTTCTGTGTAAATAACACCATTTCAACCCACATCGTCTAACAGCATCTTACAACAAAAAACAGATCCTTTATATAAAAAAAAATGGGGGAAACATACAGGTTTGGTCGTAAAACACTAAGCAACAAAAGAATTCATGGGAAATCTCTATAAAATTACATAAAAATAGACTAGAGGTCACGAGACTAAAGACAAAAGGAAAGTTGCTTGAAACATAACACTGTTACTTTAAAATTAACGCTCATTACAAGAGAAATGCAAAAAGATAAGATATATGTGAGTTCACATTTAATGCTGCCATTATATGCAATAACAAAGCAAAGTGAGCAAATGAAATCATTTTCACTGAGTATTGGTTGTGGAGCACAATGTCTAACAGCAAAACACTATTAATCCTGAATCACAGTCATTCAAATGACAATTTTCTAACAAGAAATAAAATGCACCATCAAGGACTCATTACTTATTTACTACTTCTTACATTGCAGTAGACTAAGAAATAAGATTTGAAATCACAGCAGTAGAATACATTTTCATGTCTTCCAAAGGTCACAACTTGCACACCTTCATCTCTAAATACAAACATTTAAAAATTTTCGACAGTATAATTTCTAAATGCAGAAACCAATCAGAGGCACATTATTTACCATCCTTGGCCTATCTTTTAGCATCTCGCTTCTGGACGATAAATATGGCTCAAATAAATATGGAATGTTACATTTAAAATGCATACCCTATATAAAGCAGAAAGAGGACATTACTCAAAAGATAATTCATAAAGACCAAAAGTTTGAATTGTGACAAAGACCACAAATGTTGTTCTTTTAATTCATGCATCCAACGGAATGGAAAAGAGAGAAAAGATGGAAATGCTCACAGTATGCATAAAAATGCACATAATCCCACTTCACACTTCCTTGACATCTTTGGTTAACTAATAAAAATTGATCATTCAGATCCAAATAATGTCACTGTTCTCATTAAGGCCCAGACACAAATTTTGACAAAAGAGAGGATTGTTAAAAACAACTGAGAGACACACTGATGTATGTTTAAAAGAAATAAAACATTATCATGAATGGCAAATTTCAGGAAATAATTCTTCAGCAATCAAATCCAGTAAGGTGTAAAAAAGTTGCTTATTTAATTGGGGACATTGCACTGCACAGAATGCACCCTTGAAAGCTGGGGCTGCCAGTTTAGCCAGCCAATATTTGGCACAAAATTGATCCAGTTCTCTACAAGCCCTCTCCTCTATTTCCATGGAGTTCCAGTGTGAAGTTTTGTTATTGAATATGGCACCTACAAGCAAAAGAAAAGTTCATAAGATGCATAAAATTTTCTCAATAATGTTTCATTTATAAACTGTAAGCTAGACACAATAACATACCCTGCAGTAAATGTATTAGGTGAGCCAAACGAGGAGCAACTAAAAGAGTTTTTAAAGCTCGTCCAAGAAAAAAAGATACAACAGCATCCACAGTGTGTCCTATCAGAGCTTGCAGGGAAAGAGCAATACGGAGAGACGGGCGCGACATATTGTATACATATACGCCTGTGTGTTAACAAAAAGATGTGATTGATTATAAAATGCCAAATAAAACGACAAAAAATTCTGCAAACTATAATTACTTACCTATGTGGATAAGTGAGTTTGTAAAGCCTTGCAGTCGGGACATGTAAGAGTTAGGATGAGAATAAGAAGACGACAATCTGCTTGACATTTGATCTCCTGGCAGAGGAACTGCATCTTCCGTCAGGTTGAAGTTATTTCGAAAAACTGGTCCAGTGATATTTCGGAACTGTCGATCAGGGGGGCTTTCTTGGCTTACATCCTTGTATTCAAGTTTACTGTTTCATAAAAAGTTTTGCAAAATTAGAACTGTTTGCTGGCAAAGAAACAAAACTGCATCAAATGTCATATAACTTGTAAATTGTAACAAAATTTTACCTTGATTTCTTCCCCTCAGTAGAGACAAAAAATGTGTTCAGAAAGGGTTCCAAATGCTGTCCCCTTTCTTTGCGAAGTGTCAACGGCACTGTTCTTCTTAAAAGGCGGCTAAGAGCATCTGGACTTGAGTTCATTTCTGAGAACTCTCCAGGCACTCGAAGGAAGGCATATAACAAGTCACTACCTCGTAGGGATTGCTTTGACAGCAACTTTTGCAAGTAACCTTCAAATACCTTCAGGAGCAACATGCAAAATTATGAACAGTTTTTAGTTCAATAATACATCAAATATTCATGGAATTAGATAAAAACAGAAAAAGAGCACCTGTTTTGAGTTGTTTGTGATTAATGTTTTATAAAGCTTGAAAGACCTATTAAGAGCAAAAATCTTTCACCTGTTTGCGCGTTTCCAAAAACTGTGCACTTGGAGCAGAAAAAAGAAGCATTCTTCGCGGTGGAAGTTGATTATCAGGAAATTCTCCATGGAACTCAGTTAACTTAGCTTCTAAGGCATAGAAGTCATTGTACCTTCTTTCCACGGTCCAATGGCTGCCTTCATTTTCATCTGCAAGAAGACACAATTCTTTTAATGACTCTCAAAATCTTCTAAGAACATAAGAAGGGAAGAGACCTCAAGATGATATATTTATGTATATATACCTTGCGAGGATACATCAATTCTTTGAACATCAATATAAAACACTGAGTAAGGCTTATTGCTTGCATCAATGTTAGTTCCCACAGCAGGTATGGACACTCGCCAAGCACTTAAGTCTCGATCTGAATGGTCTAATTGTAATTCTTCTGCCTGCACAACAATCATGCAAGTTTGTTAATCCAAGTTAACAAGTTATCCAAGTTAAAAAAAAAAGAAGAAGAAGAAGAAGAAAAAATAATACTTACATATTCAGACTCTGTCAAGTCAACACCAGGATCTGAATCAAAAGTATGTCCCTCTACCGGTCCTCTCAATACGCCCTTTATCTTATGAAGACGACTGCTGATGCGTGCAACAGCACCCACACTATCATTTGGTTTCCTGTTTGGCCTATAGAAACGAGAAAAAATTAACAACATTCTGCTACGAGCACGATAATCTCCCTTCAATTTGCAAATACTTTTCATAATACACCTTTTTTTTTTACATTGCCTTTCAGTGTAATAGAAGCTTTTGAGCTTTAAAATATAATAGCCAATAGGCTTGCGAGAATGCTAATTTTGCTAATAAGAGCCTCCCTCTCACCTGCTCCTAGCTGGAGATCCTTGAGATAAGGGAGAGCTACACACAAACATTTTTTTACTCAAAATCAATCATCTTTATAAAAACTAAATAACTAAATTATTAATACAATCATTAATTGGTGAAGTAAGGTCAGACATGTTGTGACTACAAAACTGTACCTTGTTCCTGAACGAGCCCCTGTAGAAAGTACTCTGGGTCCAGCTAGCCATCTGAAAAACTGAAACAGAAAGAAGCATAAAAATAAGAAGATGAGGGAAGACGTCAAGACCTAATTTTGATCGGTCTCAAAACTGCAAGACAAATGAAGCTCCACTGACAAAAACATAAAGAAAAACAGAAATCGAGATCCCCGAAACCCTAAACACCAAAGCCTTTAACAGAAGCAGACACAGAGAGACAATAAATCAGCACAGTTAACAGAATGACCATGATAGGACTGAACTAAAGCCACATATCAAATCAAAAAGAGGAGAACAATGAGGGGCTGACTTCCAGAGAAAGTACTGCTTTAAGCATAACCATATAGTGAAAGGATACAAAGGAAAATAAAAGATGGACGGTACATAAGCCTAGAAAGAAATATAAACGGAAAATAACAATAAAGTAGAGAAAGGATAAGATGCAGATGAAGGAAATATTGAGCAGAACTAAGGAATATCTGATTTTTTGTAACCTTCCACTAGCATACAAACTGCACAGCTGGTTGCCTGTCTAATTAGAGAACAAAGCCAGAATACGGAATCTGGAAAAGTTGGATTAGAATCTTTGTCAACTAATGACTGCGGAACATTCACAAAGAACACATGGACATGTATAAAAACCATATCTTGCCAAGGAAAATGGGGCACACCCAACCACACATCACTTCTTAAACCATTCCATGTGACGTTAACCTACAGTGTGTTGAGGCCATCCTGAAGATCTTATGAAGGACTGCTGTCTGTGAATTCCCTTTTTCCTTTTGCATCCACAAAGAACCCTCACAACCTGCAAAGTTGGTTGAAATACAAATCTTCTCCCATGACAAAGAAATTGAAATTACAATTTTATAGTGGACTTCGTCTTGCTCAGAAATAATAACTGTCGTTCCACTTTGTAAACAATTAACACTGTTTTAAAGTAAATCAGGACAGGGAAAGTGATACCGGCTCATGCCAATGTTCCAAATTATGTGTTTTCATGATTTTCACTAAATTTGTGTAAATGTTCACTTTATGTTCCAAACCAAAAGCATAATAATACTTCAGTAAACGTCAACCTTCATAAACTTGCTTTCGAAAAAAATAACGAGATAACAAGATACATAAGAGAAAAGTATCAGTTTGAAGAAAATAACTTCAACCCTTCAAACTTTCAGAACTGAAAGAAAAATTGTCTTTCCAAAGAGACTTCTACTAATTCACAGGCAAAAATATTCAAATTTTAAATACTCACATCATCACTTGCATGGTATAAGGGGCACAATTTGTTCTCCAATATGCTATATGCATGTTCATATGCTTGGAAGAGAGGGGGCGATGTCCTTAATCTGCCAACATCCTCTGTCAAAACTGTAATTCAAAAAGCAATGAAGTCATGAGAAAAGGTGATTAAACTTAGAGGAGATCTTTCATTATCTATACTTTCTAATGGTTTTGAACCAAATATTATACATACAACCTTGCATTCCCTGTGGTAATAATATGAAAGACTAGATTTGAGATATCATACCTTGTTTCATGCTTTGGACTATATCAGAAGGAAGGCCAATATTATCTGGAGACTCTGGGTTGAAGTAAACTGAGAATAGGTCCATAGCATCCTTGAAAAGTACTTCCTTTTCTTCTGAGCTGATATCAGGTGTAAGCATTTTCCTATTAAATTCCTCTGTAAATAGAACATAAAAGTCATTTCTTTAAATGGTGAAACGTAGAGCATAACTTAGTTATATACCTTTGCGTCCACATTAAGCTAGAATTACAAAGGCATGGACTAGGAATTACTCACCAACATCTAAACAAAATTGCAACATATTGACTGCTCCCTCTCCTTTAAGAAACTGCATAAAGGCATAAAGTAACTTTTGATCCTTTAGAATATTTGATAAATCTGGATGAAGAGCCTGAAAACATTTTTAAAATACCATGAATAGAAAAACCTATCAAATGAGAGATATTAATAAGGCAAAGCATAAGTCGATTTAAAAAAAATATTTTTCAAACAGGAAAACCTATAGGTTTTTACAATTGTACTTACAGATGAATGCTTTGTAGGCAAGTCCACAAATTTCTTTAAGAATGTGACTTTTGGTGCATTGTCATCTTTGTATTGAGTAAGCTGCTGATGTCCAAGTATCAGCAGGAGGAGGCTGTTTAATATTGATGGGTCTGCCAGCACATCAGCCATTGGCAAAAGAACCCATCCAGCTAAAAGTTCCTTCATTAAAGAACTGAAACTCCTGTATGAATAAATAAAAATTTTTTTTAAAAAAATGGTCCGATACTCATTACATTTTACAGAATTTAAAGAAAGAGAGAGATAAAGAGAGCTGCACAATTAAATAATCTAAAACTTACTCGCATTGAAGATGAGAGTGACTCACTAAAGTTGGCATTAAACATCCAGTAAGATGGCGAAGATACTCAAGTTCTCTATCGCGATTTAATGTTGCCGGGTGTAGTCGTGTACCCAGATGCTGGACTGCTGCTCTCACAAATGGAATCCTTTGATTCTGGGAAATGTCCCTAATGACTAAATAATCATCTAAATGTCTAACACAGGCTGGAAGTAACTTTTGAAAAATAATGTCTGCTAGATCAACCTGAGGAAAACAGTATTAATAGAATTGATTGAAATATTTAAAAAACATTCCAAAGCAGTTCATTTCATAGTTCTTACCTTCAAACTTCGCTGAAGTAGAATTGTACATGCTTGTCTAATGCAGTGTCTAAGTTCCAATTCAAATGATGTATCTGATGACACATGTGAATACCATGACTGCACAAACTCATGAAGTATTCTATTTAGCAACTGTAAGAAGGAATTTTGACAAGTGTGGGTAATTACAACAAGAAAGACTATAGAAATTCAAACTAGGACATAATGAAAATCAGCAACAAAATGTGTAGGATCCTTACGCTTTCAATAGATTCATCTAATTCAGCATTTATTTTTATTTCTATAGATGACATAACTTGATGTGACGGTTGGAGGCTTCTGGCACAGGAGCCATCTCCACATACATAACAACCAGATGCCTTCAGGCACTGCTCATCCGGTCTTTTCACTTCACAGGTGAATACTTTTAACACATTTCCCAGCGAGTTCCTGTGCCTGCAATACATCAAGAAAAATAAATGTGGAAAATGAGCGGGTGTACACCCTGATACTAGAGCGCTGGAGTTTACAATGGTAAGTTGCCTCAACAGTAGATTTTGTATTGGTTCATAGCTCATAAGGTTCATATAAAGCTTTGCCTGCAATAAAATTGGCACTGAAAAAATTATTTTTCATTAAATTGCATCTGAGTTCTTTTTTCTTTCTTTCAAATATCCCTTTTAAGGTAAATAAAAACTTGAAATGCACTCAAGGCAATGTATCGATATTGTATTATAACTATAAAATAGAAAAGTGCGAAACTTTCCTTAGCTCTCAAAGAGATGCAATGTAATGGAAAATGCAGCGTACATTATCATCATTATTGATGCAGGAAAAGCTGTTTTGAGCCAAAGCAGAATCTACTGTGGGATAATCTTGCGAAGTTCACTTGCACTTACTTGAATATAATGTAGAAGAGCGTAACGCCGACAATATATGCACATAGGACAAGGAAACCGAAAAGAAAACTGTAATAAATATACAAGTTGTCATTATTACAAGAAATTTATTCATCAGAGAAAGAAGCTAATTATCAACAGAAGCTAAGACTTGGGGTGACGATAAGAATATTGAATCATCTTTTAGAGATGACAACTTATAAATGTTAAGCACATCCACTACTAATTCCTCAATACAGGACTGTCTCTTCACAGACGTACACAGTAAAGTGAAATTTCAAAATACACACATAACATAACCAAGAATTAGTGCTATAAGCTATCGTACCTTGTAGTTATAGCCAAAATAGCAGACAACAAAACGACAATTCCGAGGTTTAAACGCGCTAGTGTATCACTGATAGTGATGGAAGCAATGTTCCTAGCTTCCTCATCCATATTACACGTTCTATTGAGCTAAGAGTCCCGTTCTACAAACATTTTGACATTTGGAAAGACGGATGTTGGATGTTAGAACATTCGTATTATTCGTACTCGTCTATTTAAAGTACGATCAAAGTAATTTTCAAAGGGTCCAGCTTATATGCAGTGGGCTATACACTGATAAAGAGATTCGTCGCTTATCATGAACATGAGGCACGTGGAGGCGCAACGAATGATCTGTGCACGCTTCTCAAAATTTAGTGTCTCAAGAGCATTTCAGGAGTAATTAGAGTGTTCATTTTAGTCAAATGTAGTCAAAAATTGAGAAACGAACACCAAATCTTATGATGCCTGCATATCATTGCCAACATTCCAATATCCAAATCCTATATTCGGCCAAGTTTTAAAGGAAATTTTCAGGTATTTCAATTTTCATAATCTGATTTTTGACTACATTTTTTTGAAGAACTTATCTCTTTAGTGAATTTTTATGTCCTTCGGAGTCGGTAACCCTCTTAAAAATCTTGATTCTGTAAGCTTTGGTATGTTGCACGCATTGTCTCTCGCCCAGCTGATTGGTATGAGAAAATGGTTGTGTGTCCGCGGTTTGGTGGAAGATTACACTTTTCTGCAAGAATTGGATCTCTGTAATGTAATGGAGACTGCGGAAAAAAAGGCATCTTCCACAGATAGCATTGTGTCATCTACGGATCTCTCTGAAGGCCCAAACATCAAGTATGAAATGGAGAATCCTGCGAACACCGATCGGCGACTCCTCAACCTCCGGGATTTTAACGATAGTGACAGAACCACCATGATTGAAGATACTGTGGAAAAATCCGTTAGGTAAAAAAGCAGTGTATATTCCAGTGCAATGTGTGCTCCTTTTCCAATTTTAAAAATTTGTTTTTGTTCCTCTTATGAATTCATAATTTGCTATCAGTTTTGCCATGGCCAAACTTGTCAAGGCCACAGGTTTCTGTACACTGATCACTCTCAGCACTCACATTTCCATATGCATATGGAATTTCATTTCCTTGATATCCGTTGCGCTTGTTAATTCATCTATCGACCCCTTAAGCAATATTTTATGTATTTCTAAATAGTATCACACTTGTTATGCGCATCTCTAGGTTTATTTCCTAGTTTTGTTCCTCTTTTGGGTGTAAAATTTTTCAAATGAGAACAAAAGAATCAAGCAAACCTATCGTCTGAGAGCTAAACTTTTAGGAATTAGCTATTTAATTTAAAAAAATTTATTAGAGGGGAATATGACATGCATTCTCAAAGTTCTTCTATATTTCTTCAAGTTTTCAAATTTGTTCATTATTTTAAAAGAATTGCAAATTATGTAAAAATGGAGTGTTTTCTCATAACATTTTTTTTAAATCCTTAATTTAAACTAGTATTTTATTTCTAAAGTGCTATGCAAGTCTTTTGACACAATGGTTTACCAATTTTCGGTGTTTTTCTGTCAACAGCATGGAGTCAAAGCACACAGTGGAATGCTTGCTTGCCCAGGTCCGTCAATTATCTCCAGTTGAGAAGCTTTTACTTTACCTCAAATTACCAAATGGTAGAAATACAGTTGACCCGCTGAGACAGTAAGTTCCGATGTTTGACATGCTGTATTCAATTTTAGTTATTTGTCGCCTCAAAACAATCTCCTTTATTTTTTGTGTCTTATTATTCTCCCTCCGTTTTAGGAATTTGAACCCACTTGGTAGTAGGCTGGAAATACATCATACCATCACATGGATAAAGACTCATTTACAAGAAGATCCTGAAGTCTCTCTCCCCAAACAAGACGTCTATGAACAATATTTGTAAGTACATTTTTCATTTGTGGCTCTCTGAATCGTATTAGTTACATTTTTATTTTATATATTATATAAGAATGGCTTTTTCACTTTTTCAGAGATTTTTGTCAGGGAAACTCAGTTAAACCATTATCCACTGCGGATTTTGGTAAAGTTATGAAACAAGTATATCCAAATGTACGACCAAGAAGGCTTGGAACTCGAGGACATTCAAGGTATTGCTATGCTGGTTTGAGGAAAAGAATGCGCCTTGCCCCTCCCATCCTTCCTGATCTTGGACCAAATGAAAAGGTACATCTATTAAGAGCTTCTCCTTGTATTGTCAGATTTTACAATTTTCCATGTCACTCTCAGTAGCTTTATTCTGCCTACTTTGATCATACATACTGGATTGTTTTCTTTTAGACTGCCTTAGAAGACAATGGAGGTGGTAAAGTTGGCTCTCCTGAGCGCACCTTATTAGTAGCGGTGTCAGTTTTGATCCGAGAATGGGCTGGCAAAACACTAGGTGTGCGGTTTTCTAGTTTACAAGATCTAGCGTGTCACTTGGTGCAGACCATGGCTGTCAATACTCAGTCTACTGCAGCCCTCACTGTCCTCTCCTCAGTGAATCCTCCAGCTCCACGATCTGCTGGTGCCAGCAGACCCACATCTGCTGCAGCTTGTAAGTTCTTAATTTGCTGTCTTTTCAGTCGTTGTTTGTGTTCCTCAAAGTATTCGCTGAGTATTTATTGTTTTCATTGTGAACTGTTTTTATTACAGCTCAAGGAAGTGAAGGTAGACCCCCATCTGAGTGTAGTGCCACTTCATCTCGGTCAGCAAGTGAGACACCTCGCCCCTCTATGGAACGGGATCATAAACGGAAAATGCAGGAGGATGCCGAGCGCTTGCGACTTAAAAGTAGCGAAAGTAAAATGCGCGGCAAGCGTACCAAGAATAGATCTTCATCCTCCCCATTAGAAGGAAATGTATCCAGTGGACGTCATTCTATTCTCAATAAACCCATTGCTCCATTGACCAATATTAACTGTGATAATTCAGCAGTCAGTCAGAACTTTACAGTTGTCCCATACATGAGTACGAAGAATGGTCAAGCAGATGTCCAGAATAACAATACACTCCATAGTAATGGAAGCTCTCTTCACTCACATATAATGCCAATGCATACAATGTCTAATGATGGATTGGTTGCCGAGTCATCAGAAGCCATTGCCAAGATCGATACTGATAATTTTGTGCCTTCACAGAGACCAGACGGTGGACCAGGTGGCAAACTTCCCATACCTCGCTTACCGAAGCCGAACAACAAACAGGCTGCACAGAACTATATAGTTTTTCCTCCGCCAAGTCAGGCATGTCAACAGCAACTGCAATCCCAGCTCCAAATGCAGCATCAACCAATAGTTCTGTCTCAGAAACAGAAGTACAAACCAATCAAACCCAAACCCTACCAAGAAGAAAAAGTGCTTTTAAAAGAAGATGACCCACCCAGGCAGTTATCCGCAAGTACTGAAGTGGACTCTCCTCTTCTGCAGAATGGAGCTTTGAAAAGCGAAGAATCTGGTCCCAAAAGTGGAAATGATGCAATAATTGGATGCCTGGAGAAAGATGCTCTCGATGATTATTTACATGGTGGAAGCAATTCACAGGAGCAAGAAGAGGAGTTGATGCAGTATTTTCCTCAGCAAGTTCCAGCTCAAACGCAGAATCAATCTATGCAGGTTGACTCATCCAGTAGTGTTGACAAGATATCTCAATTGAGACTTCTTTTAGAGAGAAATATGAATCAAGATCTTGCAGGAAAGACACCGCAGTATCAAAATGGATTATCTGCTGCTGCCAGTTTATCGTTGTTGTCCCAGAGAAGCCAACAAAAGCAAAGCCTTATCCTGCCATCACTGTTGGGCAGTCATCATAACAATGCCCGCCGTGTCAGCTTTGAAGTTCCTGGTGATCTTGAGTCAGCAAGCAACAGTGTACCTCCAAGTCCGAACACAAAGCAAAGATTTAGCTTCACACCAATTTCACCAAGACCATATTCACCAACTAAATCAAGCAGTGCTAATGTGAGTCCTTTTGTGTCCCCACGAAACACTCCTATTCCTCGAAGGATGAGCTCACAGCCCATGACCTCTTATATGCAGTCTGTGACTTCAGCAATGTATTCTGGAAAACCTGTTCAGAAGACAAACCTGCCTCGCACAATAATGAGGTCAACATCTGTGAATATTGAAGCTTCTCCTATTTCGCCCTTTCAAACTGTCAACCACCGCTCATTTGTGTCCTCTGCTAAACCAGCAGAGTTTGTGAACCAAATGAATGTGGATGTAAAGCCTGATATAAATTCCTTGCAAGATACAGCGAACAGAGACAATTCTCATGCTAATGCTTTCTCTTCATGGAACTCATCCACTCAAACCTTCAACTTAGCACTTCCACCGCTGCAACTTCCAAGATCACAGTATCAAGTGTCTATGTCTGCTCCGCAGTCTCCAGTGATTCATTCCTCCAAATCAATAAAGAGGAACAGCTTTAATTTTCGGAAAGAAGCCAGAGCCCATTCATTTGACATGGAAAGCCCAAATATTGGGTCAGTTGATTTTAGGAATCAGCCAGATTCTCTGTTACTATCTTTATCTGGTAGCCCTCAGGTACAGAATGTGCCTGACAGATATTCTCAAGAAGTCAGTGAATTGTTTCCAGAGGATGATGCCATGATGTCTGTACCATCCATGCCATCTATGTCACATTTCCGCTCCCAGTCTGTACCTTTGCGACGCATGGTCAATTCTGTTGCGGTCTCCCCCATGCCAGCCACAGCATTACCTTCTCCTCATTATGGTCCTCCATCTTGTCAGCAAGGATTTTTTAACTTCAATGTGTATACACCAGGGAGCTCTGTTGCACCAACACCAGTTCCCAGCGAGGTTGCTGACTTTGGAATAGAGTCAGATGGAATTCATCCCTCACCTGTTTCAAATAGTCTTCAAGACTTAGAATTGATGAGAGATGATCTTGGTAACTGTGGTACTCCTCAGGAAGAGAGCATGACAACAGAGAGCCTCAACCCTGATATTCTCAATGAAATGTTCCGCATGTTTGAGGAAGGAAAGAATGATGCTCAGCAGACACCTCAAGATTTTCCACATACCCCTGAGCAGTACAAACCTGACCCTGAGACAACTCTGCGTGGGGACCCCTTGTTTAGTTCATTCCGCCTTCAAGCTGTTGGATCTGATTGTAGTTCTTGTCCTGAAGAGCAGCTGACTTTGAGTGGAGGACAGTCAGCTGCTACAAATTCTGCTGATCCCATTATGAATGAATTCAGTAGTATAGCTAATTCAGCTACAGTCCAACCAGATATGAACAGTCTTCTTGAAGAGGCACCTTCATCATTCATGACAGAAGAGCTGGAATGTGAGATAAGTCAGCTCACACGTGAAGTTGGTAACTCATCCACTCAGTGATAAATTTGAATGTGATGTCTTGTGACAAGCTAAAAAAGTAATTTGCTTCCTTGTTAACGTCAATATTCTTCAATGCACATGTTTTTATGTCATGTGTTTTTTAGAAATAATTTTTCAGTGTGTATATGTTTTGATAATGTAGCTTTGTATTAGGTCTTCTAATATTGTGGAAATGAGTTACATTATTGCTAGTCACCCTATTTCCCTTTTTCTGTGCAAGATAGTGAGTGGACTGCTGGTAGGCAATTCAACAAATTGCACCACAGAGTACAATGCATCATTTAATCATCAGTACAAAGTTAGCGGATGTAGAATACCAGGCTCTTGTATGAATTGATGTAATTTTGATTCATTTTGTTGGGAATGAAATTGTAAATTGATTTGTTTTATCGCCAGTGCTAAGAACCTCAGCCTCAGTGCTGCGTGTATTTTAATGTATTTTTATTGTTATATTTACAAAATGAATATTTTTTTATGTTTTAAACTGATACTTTACTGTGATTCTTTCGTTCTAGCTACTTTACAGTCTTGTCCCGCCCTTCCCCCCACCCTCATGAAATTAAAAGAAATCACTGATGTTGTATGAAATGTTAATATCATCAATTATTTTTAGGATACCTTCCTATTTTGCAATTTTGAAATGTTTATATGATGTGAATGATTTTTTCATGATAGTTATTTTGTTTACACAAACACACTTCTATCTGGGGAACAGAATGTATCTTTACTTTTCAAAGAAAGCATTTATTTGCTTTTATTTTCAATGTTTGTTTTTTTAATTTTTTAACATGACTATTCCCAAGCTTGCGAATGATGGCTTCGGTTGCAATGACCCGTTTCCTTAGCCTGCTTTAGCTTGTTTCTGAAATTTGCCTTACTTTTAGTTCACTGTTACTTTAATGTTGTTGTTTGTAAATGTTACAGCTTTCATGTTATTCTTTAGCTTTCATTGTTTAGTGTTATGCACAATGTCATTTTATGGCTGTGTAAGTTAATTGGGGACTCAGTCTTGGGGAAGTGAGAAGGAGATACTTCCATTGAACAAAACTCAAGGGTAATGGAGTAATGGACACGCACTGTGTTCTTTGTATGTCAATTAAGTATGTGGTCAATATTGCATTTACTGTACTATCAAATTGTCCAGAAAAAATTTAGTTGAAAATCACTATAAAAGACCCATGTCTCAATTGTTACAAGATGAATGTTACTTTGGAGGAAAAGGCTAATTTACAGGGAGGAATGCCATTCACTTTGGAATGCCTTTGTAGCTCCTTCCTGATATCTGTATGAGAATAACATATTTTTGACTCCTTGAAAGGCCCAAATTAATTTTAGTCTGTTGTTCTCTTTGGTTTTAAGGCATTTAAATTCTGTTTTCAACTTAGAACTGGAAGTATCTCATCATTTATTATGTGTTATTCATCTTTCATTGGTTGCTCCATGTAAACCGTACTTGAAATATGTTGCACACGTACTGCTACATTTCATTCCTTGAAGGTCATGTAAGTAGGGACATGGTCTTTAATTGCTTTGCATTTGAGATTTCTTGAATTTTCGTCCTTCCCTTCTCATAAATTTTATAAAACAACAACTGCTGTTTGCCTTTGGCTTTTTAACAATATGTTTTCTCTTCAGCCTAAAGAAATTGTACACTGTTTTGCTCAAGTTGTCAGTTTTCACAAAGTCTTGATGGTCTCTTTAAACTCTTTCAAATATGTGCCTTCTGCAAAATATTGGTGTAAATTTCTCAAATATCTCAATTTTTTTCATGTTTTTGAAAACTTTCTTTCTAAATACATACCTCTGCTGGTCATTGGAAATGTGATGAAGTTCCTGAGGACATGTATCCAAAAAATGTTGTTAGTGGCCCAATATATCAGAATGAGGAAATCTGTTCTTATTTGTATCTATGCCGTTTTGTTTTTCATGAGTACGTGACTGCTGATATTTCCAAAGAGAGAAATAAAAATGTTGTTGTCACACCCGTCCAAATTAAGTATTGATTTATGGTATTCATGGTTGGTTTCTTTGACATACTGAAAATGTCTTTTGCTATATTTTATTGTTTCTGTGCCTTTATGTAATCCATTTTCCTGTCAAATAAGGTGTTCAGATGAGAAAAGAAAGGTGTGCCTTTTATCATTTTAAAGATTACATCTCTGATAAATCAGTTTGTCGCACAACTGATTTTAGCACATTTGAAGAAGCTTGTTGTTGGGCCTTGTTTTAAAACCAAGATCTATGTTTTTGTTTCTCTCTGGATTGGATGAATGGTAGATCAATATAGAAGATGGAATTGAAAGATACTTTTTATTTACTTTAAAAAACAGTCGGTAGAGAGATAACTTTCTCAGCTGTCTTAATGTTGTAGAGAGCTGGCCTAAGCACATTAGTAAACTTGGATCAATGCCTACTGAACATGTGAAATTAAAAAAATAAATAAATTTGAGGATTTGACAAATTACAGAGAATCTTTTTTTTAACCCCCTCCACCTTTCTTCTGTTGCATATAGAAGAACAGACAAACAAAGGCTCCATTTAATTCGTTTCCTTTTTTTCACAGTTAAATGTTCCCGACTGTGAAGCCCATACATAGCAGGACTGAGTCAGTTGATCTCTAGTGTCCTCGTCTCAGTAGAACAAGAGAATCCACAATAATAGACGTAGGGGGAAGTCATTTGATATTTCGACTCCGCGAGGGAAGTCCCATGGCCACTGGGTGCGGCTAGACCGTGACTCTGCTGGGCTGCTCAGTCTTGAGCTTGCAGGCGCTGAGGTTGACGAGGCCTATGAAGGAGCGGCCCGGGTGGTCGAGCACGCGGTACCGGTCGCCGGCCAGGTCCCGCAGCGAGACTCTGTCCCCGCGGGCCAGGTGCAGCACCCCGGCCGTGAAGCAGGTGTTGGCGCGCGGCACCGCGTAGCCGCTCGCCCCCGCGGACCCGGTCCCGGTGGTGACGCACAGCAGCTCCTTCTGCCCGTTCCGGTACACCCAGTAACCGTTCTCATCCTTGTCGTTAGCGTAATTGACCTACCAGCAGCGTGTTGATACAGAGCAAGATCAAAAGCCAGATTCCGGGGCCAGCCAATCCAGAAACCAAGGGTGACAAATTGTTTTGATCATTTTGAGACTTATTCCAAATCCGCGTTTCGTATTTTTTTTCTTTTAAATCATTTCGGAATAAGTCTAATATGACCTCCAAATACAATTTGTTTTATTTTATTTTTTATTTTTAATATTCTTGGTTTTTTGGGAGGGGAACCAAGGCACCCTTAAAGAGCTGTCGGACTCTTAACATAAACACCCACCTGCGCGTAAACCAGGTAGAGCCCCGGCGTGTCCACGACCACGTTGTTGCCGGACTCCGCCAGCCTGAAGTGGTGATCCAGGCCCAGCTCCTTCACCCAGGGACTGGCCCTCCAGTCGGCGTACTCTCCCGTCGGATGTTTCAAACGACCATTGTCTGCCAAAGTATTCCTTTTCTTTTGAGAGAGATAACATGCGACGCAGTTTCATGTTGATTTATCCCCGCAGATTCGTCCGCATCTACTTGGGGGCCGTTCATAAACTACGTGACCGATTTTAGGCAACGTTTTGACCCCCTCGCCCCCTTACGTGACCAATCTAACCTAACCGCACGAGGGGTCAGTCAGTCGGCCTTAATTTGTACACACGATTACATGATTACATTGATTACATCGAATTAGGGATCATTCAACAATTACGTGATCCAGTTTCCGGGATTTTCGACCC
>CABIKL010000503.1:0-21803 GCA_902196195.1 Aptinothrips rufus
GGGTGGGGGGGGGGTAGTCATAAAAATGTGATCACATGATTTATGGAAGCTCCCATGCCCTACGGGCATGTGGTCGGCCGGATAAACTTAAACCTATCACTCCCTATTTCATCAGTTATAATATTTTATTTTATTCTAACTTTTTTTTTTTTACCAAAGAAACCTCAACGATATTCTACTTCTAGACTCATACTGTTAGTGGTACTGTGTGCTTGGTTTAGTGTGTGTTTGAGTGACTTGAATGGTAGTGTGATGTGTGAATCTGGTCATGGATATTCCATTTTAACTTTTATAGATGGTCATGATTTGCATGATTATGGGTTAATATGAACCAAAGTAACTTGTACATACTCTCAATTCTTCATCTTTCCTGTAAAAACGGAAAAAAAGAAAAGACAACTACTTCAGTGCTCACACTGTTTGTAAAGGAGATTCTTTAACTCCATTTTATGAAAAGGCATGGCTCTTACATTCTGTTTTGTTATTTATGAAATTAGTTCCCTTACTAATGTCAAGGGCCACTTCTGCACCAGCAAGGTCTTCAGTCACTTGAACACTAAACCTTGTCACCATCGTTACCTTCTTTGAGGTGAACGTATCTTTCATAGTGGATCAGTAAGTCACCGTATACTCCTCTGACGAAGAAATTTTCCTTTTGCAGATGCATCGTAGGTCGTTTTATCGAGCCAGAAGACAGTCTGGCAAAATCACTTTCTCTCATTCATAATATTCCTCTTTTTGGTTGACCTTTACTGGAACCCCTCCATGCTCTGAAGTCTCAACTGGATGAATGAACATGTCGGTGAGAGTTGGTGATTCGTAGCTACGCTGTGTACAGTGACTGTGCACAAGAAGCAATTTGAAGTGTGAGTGAGGTGTGCAAGGCTGAGGGACGCACTTGGAAGTGTGCATGTGCGAGTGTACAGTGGACTCAAGACTAAGACTTTACCTCAAGACTGTATTTAACTTTTTTCTTACAAGAAATTACCCAAAATACAAGACAGTTCTACATCAAGTGACAATATGAGTGGTTAAGTGTTAAGTGTGGGACTCTCTTTTTGTGCCTTGCTTGGCATGAGGCAGGCTAAGTTAAATGTTATGCAATTTCATTCTCAGGAAATATAGTGTTAAGTTGGCAACACCCAGCCATGAAAGGCACAGGGGAAGATGCAGGTTGCTGTGCAACTCACATATCTTCTGGTCATATTTGTTACCATGCTTTAATTAGTGCTGTGGACTACATTCCCCTTTCCCCTCTCCATCTGAGGTGCTGTATTCTAGATTATTTTTCCGGTCGTACTGATTTTGAACTTATGCATAACATTGCAGGAATGACAATTAAAACTGTTGTGTTTATTTTATCAACGGGTATCGCAGTTGTCTTTAAATTTTAAGGTATTGTTTTACTTCTTTACCCTTTTTATGTTTGTTTACTTACTGTATTTAACATTCTAATTTCCAGTGTTCATGAATTTTCCTTATTTATTTTTAGATCTTTTCACTTGAATATCTTCTGAATCAGCTCAAATCAGTACTTACACTTCGGAGTCGCAAACTCTTGTAAAATCTGTTTTTCCCTTGTTGCTTTCACTCCTGTTTACCTGCATTGTTTCTATCGTACATCTCAATTTGAGAAGTATGTTTACTTGTAAGGTTTAAATTTGGTTCTTTACCCGTGTTCTCTTTTATCTGGTCACAGAACTTGCATTACCCGAAACGAATTTAATTTAGTAATCTGGTTAATTGCCCTAAGCTGAACCTTACCATTCCTGTGGTGGAAACACCTGGCAGGCGGCTGCAGACAGTTGCACTGTGAAACTTGTTGACTTAACCGTGACATACCTGTAAGTGTAGAAGTATAGAAGAAAAGTAACTGTGATTTGGGGGTGTCTGAGCAATTTTTTTTCTCTTTTTTTTTTTTGGCACAAAATTTTTTAATTTTGAATTGCCTTGACTGATATTTCGGTCCAGATAAAATTTTGGAACTGAGTTCCTATTTTAAATGGATGTCCTAAGCAGTTTGAGGGGCGGGCTCTTCAGGCTGTGATGTGTTGCCCAGATGCCCCCATTATACCTGACTGTGTGATAACATGCGTCCCTTGTACATGTGTGAGAGATTCATGCTGGTGGAAGTGCTCAGGATGCCTTCCAAAGGCATGATTGTTTGCATTGTATCAATGGAAAACTGTATGACTGTGTGAGTGTATGTGTTGTATCTGTGTGTGTGTACGAGAAATAAATGAGTCTTTGAGTGAAAGCTTTTGTTTACCTTTTGAGTAAATGACTTCCAAACAAGCCTGTGTGAATGTGTTTTTGATGTTGAAAAGTGTTATACACTTCGTTCTTCTCAAATTATGTTATGGTGAACATTTTGATTGTTGATGAATTTAAGTAAAATTTTGAGAGCATGTTATTTTTTTAACTTACGTTGAGGTGATTGAGGTAGTTCTTGTGTGCCATGACTGAGAGTTGATCAAAATGTTCGTATGCCTGCCCGTCCTACCACGTTTATAAAAAAGAAGAAGAAAAGTTACTCCCCTTACTTTCCAGACACATTATCATGAAATTGTCATGAGGTGCCAATCAGTAGATAGATGGCCTCAGTTTTTCTTTCCCTGTGAATATTATGTTCAGTCTTTGGGTTAATAAAATATCTGGTGCGTTACCAAAGTGCTGAGGGCTGTGGCACAAAGATCGGCTTCATGATCTATTCTGTATTGTATTCATTAAACTGTGTACAAAAATTATGTGGTTGTTATTCACTTCCTTACTAGATATTGGCAAGGACAATCGATTTCATAAATTTTGAGCTACCGATCTGGAAGAGGTGCAGCAAATTTGCACGTTGAATGTCATGCACTCAATATTTAACCCATTAATCCATCTTCCCATACAAGGCTCTTGTATCCTCCTTCCTTGCGTGAGGTTGAGCTGTACCACTGTTTTCAGTAGTCGTGATCGCAGTGAGTAGGCGATGCATGGGGACGGAAGCGGGAGTGAGTGTGAACGTGGACCATGTGAGTGTCTTGTCGTGAGGGTCCGCTTGTCTGTAGGACGCGATGAGGTGCCCTGCCACTGAGTTACCCGGCTCTGTGTAACTTTGCAGGCGTCCGCTCGCGTGTCATCAGCAGGGGTCACGAGACGTGTGATGTCCGCCGTGACGTGCGGACGTGAATTGCGACCTGGGCCGTGTCTGTCGTTCGTGGCGGTCGGTCGATCTGCCCTACTGGCCGCGCGGCCCCCGTCCGGCTGCGCCCCCGCCCCGCCCCGCCCTACGCCTTGCTCACTTGGCGGGCTTCCCTGCCACTGGGGCAGGGACGTCCTCGCTGGCTGCAGGGGGTGAGCTTGCCATGTCTTGGCGGGCTGGCCTCGAGGACGGCCCCGGGTCAGAGCGAGGCTAAGGGCGGGAGGGCATGCTGGCTGCTGGAGGGACATGGCGGTCAGTGCGGAGGACGGCGACGGCGAGGACCGCGACGCTGGAGTTGGAGCCCCGTGCTCTTCCGGGGCCGAGCCTGGCCCGGAGCAGGATGAAGGCGTCCAGGGCAGAGGACTCTCCGACGAGGAGAGGAGGCGACTCGTCCTGCAGCGGCAGCCCAGCAAGGTGAGGACTCGGGCTCGGCGGGGCGCATGTTGTTAACAAGGTGTTTCCTCTCATCGGGGACGCGATGGTTGTGCAGCTAACTTTCCCGTTTTTCTGCCAACGCCTCTCGATCGTCAAGTGTCGATTCCTTGTTCCGTTAGCCCTCTAACGTTCGAAATGTGCTGTCTTTGTTCTCACTGTCTGCAAGCCTCGTGTCTCGAGTGAACGGGCGAGGGAAGCCGTAGCGCGTAGCGGCTCCCAAGAAGGGACAGGACTGAGATAGAAACTGGGCAGCTTATTACCTCTCCGCTCCGCTCCGACCCTGTTCTCTTTTCTACTCCCACGATACCCCATCCCATCGTGGGCTAACTGTTTCAAATCCGATTTGTTTCCGAAGCGTCCTTCCCATCACTGGTCATCATGCTGCAACCCTCCATTTGGACGTGAAAATGATGAGTGCAGATTAGCTTTGCTGGAATTGAAATAAACTTACAAGATTTATGTGTTGGCATTTACTTCTGCTTGACTATGTACATTTTTCTTCTATTGTGATAAATTTTGGTGTCTAGCAGGGGCAAATTATCTTCTGTTTCTAACAATTAGTATTGCCATGAATGGGATACACATGACTGAGATTTGTTAGCCTTTCACTTGATCCTATTAAAAGATTTTCGATTTTCCCAAGTTGTTTGTGTTACTTGCCAACTCTCTAAAATGTTGAGGGAAATATTTGGCACTGCATACTACTGTCAATTTGTCAAGTAATTGCAGATCTTCAACTTCTCCCATGCTTCCCTACATTATCAGCATAGTTTCCATGTCAAAAAAAATTTACTTTATAATCGAACCAATGCAACAACATATTTCCTTATTCTTTCAGGAAATGGATCTGGATGATCTCCTTCCTCAAGTTGGAGAATTTGGAAAGTACCAAAAGATTCTGCTATGGCTAGTGTGTTTACCTGCCTGCATTCCTTGTGGGTTCTGTGCATTCAACCAGTTGTTCATGGCAGATACCCCTCCCCACTGGTGCAGGTCTCTTGATTTGGAAAGACTAGCACCTAATTTGACTCTAGAGCATAGGAGAATGCTGTCCATACCCACAGTAAGTTTTATTAATGGTGACTAAAATGTAGTATTCATGTCATTGCAAATCAGTTCATTGATTTCTTTTTTCCTAAGGATGGTTCCAATGGCTCTTACCGAAGTTGTGAACGATATTCTGTTGACTGGCCAGCATTATTGGATACCGCATCTCCATTTGAATTGGAACCTAATTCTTCATGGGTTACTGAACCTTGTCAAGAGGGATGGGAGTATGACACATCCGAAATTACTTCATCTATTGTTATTGATGTAAGTAAATGTATGTTGTGGAAAGTTGATGTGAACTAAGAGCAAACGAGTATGTTTCAGTCCTAAAATAACAGTTTTTATTATTTTTTTTTACTAAAAATGTAATTTAAAAAAAAAAAGTCAGATTTTGTGTTATTGATGTTGCAGTTCGATTTGGTGTGCAGTAGAGACATCTATCCAACTGTTGGTCTTGCAGCTCTCAACACTGGGGGTCCAGTAGGTGTTTATTTATTTGGTGTCTTAAATGACAGGTATGTATGTGTAGTACCCCTACAATCTCACCATTACTGTAAAAGAAATTAATGTAATGACTTTCTCATCATATTTTTTTTACTCTATTTTTTGAAATGCTTTCAGAATTGGGAGGAGATTGTCCTTTTTTATTTGCCTGGCTACATTGATTGTGGGAAGCATTCTCACAGCTGCAGCTCCAGAGTTTTGGTCATGGGCGGCTTCCAGAATTATTGTTGGCCTAACAATACCAGCCATCTACCAAATTCCCTTCATCATATGTGAGTGAGTGTATTCATAATTTTTCTTATCCATGTTCAGTTTCCCATTACATACTATATCTGAGATTTCTATGGCTATTTATCGATTTTATGAATATTATTTCTTTATTTTGAAGCGCTGGAGCTTGTAGGCCCTAATTACCGGTCATTTGTCACTGTAATGACCTGCCTATTTTACACACTTGGCCTTATTCTGCTGTCTGGAGTAACTTACCTCATACGCAACTGGGTCTTATTAGCTCTCACTACATCACTGCCTTTCCTTTTTTATTTCATTTATTGGTGGTAAGTGTCTGCGATGAGCTAGCTTCTGAATGGGACTTGTTTTATCAACATTATTAAATGAGACCACCTTATTTTCTATTCCAAGGTTTTTACCTGAATCACCCAGGTGGCTTCTTGCTAAAGGTCGCCTTGAAGAAGCATTAAAAGTGTTAGAAACACTTGCCAGAGTCAATGACCATGAGCTTCCGGAAAGCTTCAAGCAGAAATTAAAAGTAAGTTTTCTACTGGCAGTTTTTATTTTTTCTAAATTATGTGGTATTAAAAAAATTCCTTAACTGTGTGTAGCAACGCATGATGCTACACCGTACTCAAAGTGAGGAGCGTCGTTTAAAGGAAGGCCCAAGTGTGTGGGCACTCTGCCAAACACCCAACATGCGTTTGAAGACAGCTCTTATAACTCTGAACTGGTATAAATTATTCTTGAGATGTAGATTAAAGTTTCACAACATTGCCATTACTCTGCTTTTTATTTCCCTTTTCTTCTGTTTTAAAGGTTTGCAAATAATATGGTCTATGTTGGCTTAAGCTACTATGGACCTGCGTTAGGAAATAATGAGTACCTCAGCTTCCTGTTGTCATCATTGGTAGAGATTCCAAGTTATTTGGCATGTTGGGTCGTTATGGATTGGTGGGGAAGACGTTGGCCACTATCTATTTGCATGATTTTGAGTGGAATAAGTTGCGTTGTCACAGTACTCTTGCCAGAAGGTTGGTTTTCAATATTTCAGCCCGAAATTTCCCATTATAAATATTTCAGTTCAGCAACTATAACATTCATTGCTTCTATAAAATACGTAGTCCCCAGATGATTTTTTTTCCCCCCCCCCCTTTTTTTTCCTCACTCTTCCATGTGTTTTAGATGCTGTAACTGCAACATTGGTTTTATATCTATTCTCAAAGTTTGCCATATCTGCATCATTTTTAATTATCTACCCTTTTGCTGGAGAGTTATATCCAACCCAGATGAGAGGTGTTGGCATTGGAGTATCAGGCTATATAGCAGGGCTTGGACTTATTTTGATACCATTCATCACTTACTTGGTAAGATTCTGAAATAGTGAAAATTAATAAGATCTGAATTTCATTGTTCTAAATTATTTGACTTTACAGGGTAGAGAGAATTTGATACTGCCCCTTGTAATTATGGGTGCAATATCTGTTATTGGCGGTTTGACAGGATTGCGGCTCCCTGAGACATTGCATCATAGTCTTCCTCAGACAGTAGAAGAAGGTGAAGAATTTGGAAAAGATTGGAATATGGCAGATTGCATTCGATGCATTCCTAAAAGGTAACCTTCCAGCAATCAATGAAAATCATTTCTTAATAGATGAAACCATAAAGTATCAAACTGTGCTAAACAAATTTTTATTTTGCAGGCCTGCAATGAGAGGTTCTTACAATGATTTGACAGACAGTGTTGAACTGCCATCGCTTGCTGCTCCCTTTCAACTTCCCGGCCCACCTGGCACGGAGGATTCTCCTTTCACCCCTCTGAACCAGTCCTTTGATTCATCAGTGCGCCGCTCCATCAGAAGCAGTAGAAGATCCAGATCAAGACTTCTTATCAGGCAAACCAGTACTATGGAAACACCAATTGACTCGACAGGCTTTAAGATGACTTATTGGTTTTAATGTACCTTTTATTACCAAAGATCTCATTTGCTGAACTACAAAAAATGGGTTATACCATTGAGATGATTATTCCTATCCTTGTTTAAAATATTGTGATGAACAATGAGGGCCACAGTATGTTTTGCGAATAAACATGTAACATTGTTTACAACGGCAATACAACTATATGAGATTGAAATGAAAATATGAGATAGTTTATTGATCAAAAATTGTTTTTCTTAAGCTCCTGTAAACCGACCATTGCCAAAGAGAAATAGATAATTACTTTTAAACCTCAAAACATCGGGCACTTGTGAGAATGGGAGACTTCTTCTGTCCGTTGTAGTGTAGTGAATTTAGATTGGACTTTCTCGGAATTCCGTCTTTTCCCTCGGGACCCTACTTCATATAAAGGGGTGGGAATATTGCTGCACACGTTGGCGGGGCAACCTCCTGTTCTCCTGGTACCATAGCCTTTGCTGTAGAGATGAACGTCAGCAAAGAGCAGACTCCTGTACTTAGTAAATGAAGCTCCGGTAGCGCAGTTGGCTCCTCAGGCCCGATTTCGGTGCGCAAACGGAGGCACAGAGAACACGAGGCACGGCAGGCAGGGGCTGGGCATTGGGTGGCCTACCTGCTGGGCGGAGGGCCGCCGAGGCTAGAGGTATTCGTACCGCTGCTGAGAGCAGAGAGGGATAGAGTGATGCGGGTGAAGAAGAGGTGGCCAGTAGCCCTCATCGAAGGTCTCAACAAAACAATAAGTATACAAAATATCATATTAGTTATAGCTTGTACTGTTGCGTATGTGTACTGAAGCGCTAAACAGCCTACGTGGATTCGAATATGGCACTCGCAGATGTGTGACTGTAGTGCTGTCAAGTAAAACCGTCCTCAGTCTATCCAGGACTTAAAGCTCACGGACAGGGGGGAAGGGGGGGGGGGCGTTGACGTCCCGAAAATAGCCACCTGAGGTTTTATCCAGCAGGGTCTCTCCAGGTTTCTCGAGTAAGGTGACCGCTGCGGGCGGCTGCGGACGTAAGTTCCGCAGACTTCCGCAAGTACCGCAAAGTACCCAACCTGCAGTGTTTCGGAGATCGAGGAGTGCGGTTACTTGTCAGCAGTCGCAGGGCGGCGAATGCCTGCTCGTTAAAACCTCAGGTGGCTACTTTCGGGACGCCGACGGAACATCGGGGCGTTCCGAAATTTTGACGTGTAAAACCACTGTTGATTGTCCCCCAATATCAAATCTGGGCAACCCGGTAATAGTGGAGAGGATTTAAATAATACAGTGAGGTTTATTCATGTTACAATAATGTATTCTGTACAAAAGTCAGTTATAAAATATTCTTTCACGATGTATGGTGAGATAAGGTGGTGATTATAAATATGTAACAGGGAAAAACACCAACCTTAAATCCAGATTAATTTTGCTACATCTCCCGCAAACTTAGCAGATGAGAGGAGTGATGAAACATTACATGTAAACCAAAATTCACTAGGACGAGGATGGAATGTGAAACAAGGGTATTATACACAGAGTGATACTTGAAGGAAATGATCTAGGAGCACTTCACATATAAACTGGGACGGGATAGATATTTACAAAATAAGAATCTCCAGAAATAAAAAGACATCAATAACAAATGTGAGTTTTAAGCATGGGAAAGAAACAATCTTTTATGTAAGAAATTGAAAGATTTATGCATTTATACTTTTATGGATCTTGGTTTGAGCATCATTTTGTATGAAAAACATACCATGACTTCTGATGTCAATGATCATGCAAATTTTCTGACTGTCCCCATACATTAATTAAATGAAAAAAGAAAACAAATCACAAACATTCCACGACCCAACTATGCTTACATTTATATAATGCAAGATGGTCAAAACTGTTTAAAAACATGAAAGGTACTTCATTAAGAAATTCAAAATCAAATAACTTGCTAGGTTCTCCACAAGATACCAGCTTTAACGAACAGCTTGTTATGCATGTCTTTAGTTGAACACATTGCTACTGTATGTATGTCATAAATTAAGTATTCAAGATCGTAATAACTGTCTTATGGATATTAAGAGACATTCAAATACTTCATGTAACAACAGTAACATTAACAACTTTTGCTTCATTACAATAATAAATTCATCAGATTCATTTATGTTTTACTCAATCAACATACACTTGTCATGTCCACCCCAGATTCAAACTCTGTGCAAACATTTGAGACAATTTGTCCAATCTTTCAACTCTTCTTCTAAAAAAATAAATATAATCTTGATTCACATTTATCTTTGATTTACTAGAGTAATTTTAAAATGAAGCAGATCGGCATCCAAGAGATCCTTCTTGAATCTTAAATGTATGGACCATGCAACATTACTTCAGTCTATAGATACAGAGAGATACATTCAATACCACTGAAAAATGTTTGTTGCTGCATTTGCATGAAATTATGATAATACAGCAAAGTTGTTGCAGTACGAACAAGACTGTGAGAGTGAGAAGCAATGTAGAGGGAGTTGTCTAGGATACTATGGAGGATAGCAGAGCTCATCAATATTTAAGATACAAATCATTTGGTTTTAAGGTAATGGTATGTCACTTTCTACACTAAGATTCTACTTTTCGAACTATGACTGCAGTATCAGTTGATGAAGGCTTCAAAATAAGTTAACTGATAAGAGAAGTAATCCAAATATTGCCTGGACTCTTTGAAGTTCGAAATGTGAAAAATCAGCAATTCCGCTAACAATCGGCCAAACCTGCTTTGTGAAATAAGGAATATTGAAAATGCTTGTAACATTTAAGCTCAGAAAGGATGACTCACAGACAGCAGTGAGACACCTCCTAGATGAACAAAAGAACCGGCTCAAACCTTGAAAAAATGCCAGCTGAAGCAAAATGTCTGATTTTTAAAAGACTTTATTTTAATGTTTCAATTTCTTGGTCTTTCAAGATTGGTACAGGTCTCCACACCCATGCTGATGTACCAAAACACTCAGAAATTTAAAAAAAAAATCTAGAAAAAAAATGATACTTTTATGTGGCAGTTAATTGCTTATTGTGGAAATGTAACTGAAGTAATTATTTTAACCCAAAAAGCAACAAGGGACCGCCAATTAAATACATCCGAAAAGATGCTGAGATTAAATTCCAAGCCTCTTTGCTCCAGTATCAGTATGATGCCCAGTGCCACAGTAATGCAACTTTCAATATGGCCAAGATTTTACAATTTCAACATTTCAACGTACTTTCTTTGTTCGGAATGAATTAGCAAGGACAATCACAAGTACTGCTCACAAACACTATGATACTTTTTAGCAAATGAAATTTCAGCACGAACTCGCTTTCAAAAAACTTGCACTTTAAAATTTACACCACCGTATAATCTGGAATCAAATCTGTTCAATGATTAGAAAGTTATTTATCAAGTAACCTGATTGCCCAACAAAATATCAAATGCTTTCACTCAAAAAAAGTAACTTCTATCAGAGCCTAACTATACAAAAGGTGAGCTCAACAAATGTCATTTTCTGAACACCAAAAAGTCTGAACATTGAAATTTCTTCCATTGACTCAAAGAAAAAATGATGAGAACGAACTATACCAGAGGATAAAATTATTATTTTGAGATTAGGTCCATCAGCTCTTTGACTGTCATAAGCAAGATGAAAATTGAAGGATTTTGTAATGAAACAAAACCAGAGACACTGATAAATCTTGTGGTAGTTGAATAATATCAGCCTCTTTTTTTCTTAGTCAATGAGTGCATCAGAGCAAAATATGTTATTTTTCTGCAATTGGTCGAACAATGTCAGCAAAAAGTGCCAAACTCCACATTTTGAAACTGTAATCTCAATCAGTAATAAAGACAGAGGTGCTGGTAACAGAAAAACCAATCAGCAGTGATATAGTAAAATGACGAAACATGATGAATTTGGTTTACACATGTGCCCAGCTCATTTAATTGACCTCCTCTCAGGAGATATTTCATTCAGCTTTGTAATTGTAAAGGCCAAAATTAACCGTCCTCTTTTGAATATAATAGATGTTACATTCGCAGTTCCATCCTTTGCGGTCCAATGCATAAATATGTGAAAAAGACACAATAAACAAACAAAAGTACAGAAAAAACATACCCATTTATGGCACTTAAATACTTATTTACCATGATATTTACAATTTACAACGAAACAACAAGCAAGTTTGTTACCATTTAAAAAAAAAAAATATGTGGCTTTTATATCTTTTTAGAGTGGTGTGGAACACTGGCAACCATCATGGTTGGCTTTCTGTATTCCATAATTAGAGGTGCATGAAAACACCCCAAGACTCGATCATAATATGAAAATACCAAGTTCTCATATAAAGGTGTACTTCATGATATGGTCAATTTGTAAAATTTACTTAGAATCAAAAAGTTACATCAAAAATTTGTTTGAACCAAAGAAGGATTGCAAATAACAAACCACCACTCTTGAAAGAAATTCTGCCACCATTTATGTAATGAACTAACTAATTTTGCATTTGAGATTGATCCTCTTCAGTGTCATTATTTAAATAGATATATATACCTAATTACTATCACAACACACTTTTCCAAGTGTTGATGAATTTATACAAACATATATTTATACATTTATAATTTTATGTACACATTGAACATAAGGTAAATTGATGACTTTGATGCAAAATATGTGATATTACAATATACGACATTTGATGGGGGATGGCAAATATGAGAATGAAATGGCGATGAAAATATGATGATGATGATGATGATGAAAATGACATAACCATGGTAGGGATACAATAAAAAACAACAATGATGCCATAAAGTACCTACAGTGAAGGATGACAATGACAGAGCATAAAATTTAATTGCAAGATGCAGTAAGGATTGAATGTCACAGAAGGAAACAAAAATAAGGTGACATACACACCACATTTACTTACTTGCTTGACAACTAATAAATCTATAAATGAATGATAATTCTGTAATGAAATAGTATCACTGGAAAAACAAACACAAACTTTTATGTTTCAATCAAGACTTTGGTGCTTTCTCCATTAACATTAGAAAATGTCAGCAAACGGAGGAAATTTGCTGAAACTAGCTTCTTGTGAAAGAGTCTTCATAATGAGCTCATATCTTCCCAAGCTCTTGTTAAGAAGCAGATTTAGTCTTGAATCATGTGCACAACATTGCTACAATCTCTGCACATACTAAATATGACACAAACAAACACACAATGCACATGTCCTAACATAAACACACAAGGCATCCACACTCTTGCTTTCATCACAGTGGTAAACTATGACACATGAGTAAAATCATGAGTCATAAAGAAAACAGAGAAGGAAAAAAGAAGTGTTCATTCCCTCTATCATCTTGACAAAGACTCGGATTGGAACAGTCGGTTCTTTCGTGGTATATCATGGCACACAGTTGCACATACAGTTGAGGGACATCCAGAAATTTCCGATGAATGTCACCTGAAGTGGGTTTGTGTGCTCACAAACACCTGTTCACCGCATGTCCCACCGCTGTGCAGCAGCCACCGCACACACGCTCAAAAGTAATAACCAACTATGGGCATGTGTGCTTCCTGACCTTCGTATTGCACTATTATATGTTAGTTCTTCATTCTTGACTACCTCATTTGGATGCTTTTCATATTCATCTGGTAGAAAAAGAACACAATAAATAAAAATTTTAAATGACTAGCACAGATAAAACAGATGGTACTCTTTGCTACACAGATCTAACACTGGTTTGCCGGCAATTAAGGATCATACACTGCATCAGCAACTTACTTGTTTTCTTTGTTGTGGACTTGACATTGTAGCTTGTTAGGTCTATGTCCTTGTATGAGGTAGGCCTTGGAGTAGGCAGCTCCACACGTGCTGTAGGTGCAAAGGTAGGAGCAAATGTAGGCACCGGACGAGGAGTTGGTGGACTGCTCATTGAAGTAGTTGGAATGCGGTTGACCACAGCTGAAATTGAGAAGGAAAATAATTGCATTAAGTAACAACTTATAAAATGAGAAAGCTTTTTCTCATGAAATAACAAATAACTAAAATCTTTCTAAAAAAAATACGAATTTAAGATTAAGCAACTTACTCTGATTATGCATATCCTCAGGCCGACAGCAAACCTTGAAAACAACCTTCATGTTGTGAGTCGAACAACGACCACCAATACGGCGGTGCAAATCATCCTTTGATGATGTAGCTAAAGGATAAAAATAATTCGAGGAATTAGTTGAAAATTCTGGGCTAAGCCAACAACCCCAGTAGAATTAAGATGTCACTCAGGAGTCACATTAACGTCAAAATGATACAAAAAGGGTCACTCATTTGTCATTTCGACGGACCAAAATGTCATCACTAAGACGAAAAATTACACTTAGTTCTGCTTCTGTTAATATTCACTACTAATAATACTTACAAATAAAATAGTAATCTTCTCCTGGCTGAAACTCTAATCCACCAGGCTGCGGAGTGAATGAACGGAAGGTGATTGTAAAATACATTAACTTATGAGGCTGATTGCATACTGCAATTATCTTAGGATTTGGGTTGGTGATTCGACATGTGTCATATTCCTCCTTTGAAACCTGCAACATGAACAAATAGTCATTAATAAAATGTGAGCTGAACCCGCGGTGCGTCGTAAGTGGTAAGGGAAAAACTCGGTAAAACCGTTTACTAATATTTAAAAAAGAAAAAAAAAAAGATTTATGTTATTTTAATTCTTGGCGCGATCATAACGATTTCCTTTCCATAAACCATTAAAACAACGACATATTGAAGAAAACTTTCGAAAGCATGGAGTAAAGTCCATTTCAAACAACAAAATAGCAAAAAAAGACTTTCCAACTTACATTATAAATAATATATTTTTCTGCATTCTCCTCATCTGTGCCAGGCACATAGACTGGGCATATAATATTCACTTGATCATATTCAAATGCGATGTTTCCTTTGTTAACATCGATTATGTGATCAGTGTTATCTATCCTGAATCTGTAACAGAAGAAGAAAAATCATTCGTTAAAATTGCATAGTGCACAGTGCAATTGCATGTTGCATACTTAAGACAGATTAAACAACCGTATGGGCATGAGTCTGTCATTGACGTGCCGTCAGACAAAGTGGACAAAATGTACGAGAGTCAAGTGAATCTAACTTTGACCATGAATCTTTTTCCTTCCCCTCGGAGATGAAATAAATAAGCGATAACACAGCGACAGCCGAGGGCGATATTTGCATATCGCAGAGGAACGGGCTGGGCTGGGCTGGACGAGCACCGTCACCAGAAGTGGCGGAGAGGCAGAGAACAGCCACTACAAGACGTGAGAGCTGCCCCATGGCTGCCTTTTCCTTCCAGAGGGAGCGCCAACCCTCAGGGGAAGTGATCGTCAATGTAGTCCAACCAGAATTACTTTCGCCTTTGGCTCTTCGGCCGTTGGAGTGGAGATCCGAACCAATCCGAACTCTCGTGAATGGGTCCGAACGGTGCCCGAACGGGGCAGGCGGAGGGACGAGAGATACACAGGCGATTCGGGTGCAAACTCGAATGCGAAAGTAATGTTGGTTGGACTTTATACCCATATCAACTCACTTTTCCCACCTAGATTCGCATCTGCTGAGCTCTTGCTCTAAAGGCCGCATGCGGCTTGCTAGGCAGCCAAAGGAGCTACTGAACAGTGACGTCACAGGTCACTGAACAGTGACGTCACAGGTCACGACATTAGGCACCTCTTCTTTCCTTGCAGTCTCTCTGCTGCAGACGCGTGGCGCGCCAGAGGGTAAAGGGAAGGGAAGGGAAGGGAAGGGAAGGGAAGGGAAGGGAAGGGAAGGGAAGGGAAGGGAAGGGAAGGGAAGGGAGGAGGACCTGACTGGCAGGTCGGACGGAAGATGTCCTGAGACATCCTGTGCCGGGGTCCGTCGGCTTTATCACTAACGGCACGAGTGAGATGGCAGGACACGTAATTAGTGCAGCAGGGTGTGAGCGATAATGGTGCGCTTTGTCACCTTGAGCGGCGCGGCACGGCGAGGTGTGATTGAGACTTCTGTCTCGGCGTGGCGTGGCGTGGCGTCGCGCAGGGGACCCGGAGGAGACCGCCGCGTGAGCTATCTGACACGGAAAGCCTTTTACCAGAGTCGCTCCACATACATACTATATATGTAACCCGGCAGCATTGGGAGGGCACGAGATGCGATGGGCGGGGCGGGGTGGGGTGGGGTGGGGCGGGGCGGGGCGGGGCGTGGTGGGGTGGGGTGGGGCGGCCACAAGGCGGTCTGGCGGGCTACATTTGATCGCCGCTGTCTGATGATGAGTCAAGTCAAACCGCGGGCGTAGGGAACGCCCCGCCGAGCCCCACCGCGCCGCGCCCCGCCACGCCGCGCCCCACCCGACCACATTCCTGGCTTTAATTACAGCCGGCGCTAAACCTCGCCAGCTACACGCGTAGAGTAGGCTACAGGTCGCGAGTTTATTTGTGAAGCGCTCGAGCCGAATGACGGTCTGGACAACAACTCTCCCTGTTCCGTCACGGCCGACCGGCCGTCCTTTGTTCAAAACATGGCCTGTTTCGTTCATAGTGTGAACAGATTTATTCACACGTTATGACAGTTGGCGGGTTGATAGATAGGAGATTAGTAGTGAATGCAAACCGTAATGTGACCAATGTTACCCACGCCTAGCCTCGTGCCTGCCTGCTCCAGCCCTCCCTGCGGTGAGTTGATTGGCGAACGGCACTCACAGTGCAGCTGCATAGCGCGCAGTGCAGGCAGATCCGTGCCGCACCCCCGCCAGCGTGCCGATTGCAGAGGCGAGGCAAGACCAAAGCTCGCGAGAGCTGGCCGGGTCGAGAGTGCTCGTGCTCATACTGGGCGCCCCGCCCCGCCCCGCCCCGCCCCGCCCGCCCCGCCCCGCCCCGCCGCAGAGCGCCTCAGCTTGCTCGGAGCAGCACACATTCCACTCTTTCGTTTCCTCTCTGCTGACTCCAGAAGGAAGCGGCAGTAAGGCTCCAGCAGGCTCCAGCGGGACAAAGGTCAAGGCGGCGTGCAGTGTGCAGGCAAAAGAATATCTCATCCAAATTTGAAAGAGATCTGACAAAATTTGTGCTAAATTTATGGATTTTAAGAAATGCACGGCCAGCATAGGGATTATGGCCTGATGGACCTCGAGCAGCGCCACGCTATGCCACGCTGCGAACCGCACTAGGCCTGGCTAGAACCCGTACACACGAACATATGCGCTTCCGTACCGTGAGGCGAAACGTAATTAGCAGGCAGCCAGCCAGCTCGCACTGATAAATGGCCCAGAGCGCATGCGCAGTGACAGTGAAAAGTGGATGACGTATCAATCAGGGCCTCGCCCAAGCCAGCCTCAGTCAGCGCCAGGCGGGCAGGCTAGCTGGCAGGCACACAGGGTGCTTCTGCCTAGGCATAGGGTCCTACTTCTGCCTGGCGTGGAGTGGCGTGGTGGCGTGGGGAGGTAGGTGTGCTGGAGACAGCGAACTTCTTCTTAGACCGCAGCGGTTGTCCCTTGCGCGTGGCGTATAAACTGCCACTGGCTAGTGGTGGAGAGGCGGCAGCAGCAGCAGCAGCAGCACCAGCGTGCCGCCGGCGCCGTTTCGACACCGGCATGATGAGCGCGGGAGCGGTCCGCACGCCGCGGCGCCTTCTCGTGGGCGATCAAATAGGTGCTTTTCTGATCAGATTCGATCTCCCGATCTGATACAGCCCGCCCTGCTCTGTTCCTGAAGGGCTCTGTGCTGTGAGCCGAGCCGAGCCGGAGCAAGCCGAGCCGAGCCGAGCCGGGCTCCGTCTCATGAGCACTGCCATACGCCGGCGGCGAAAGTAATGCACTTGCGCAGACCACGATGCCCCGCACTCCTTTATCAGTCAGCCGCACCGCGGCGACCTGCTGGCTGCTTGATTTTTCATACTGGAGAAAGTTGTTCTTCATAAGAAGTCGCAACACTTTGCCATGGTTGAAATGCGGGTGTCGATTTATGTCATTTTGAAAGTGTCGCCCCAGATGTCAGTCAGGCAATGCGGTGGGTTTCGACACCGCGCTTTGCATGCCATGCGGTACTGATACATGAGACAATCCTTCCCTCCCTACGCCACGCAGCGCCACGCCACGCCCCGCCCCGCCATGTCGGTGTCTTGTCACCCGCCGATACGTCGCACCTGTGTGATGACGAGAATGGGTACGGGTGCTAGGAGCTAGACACACACCGCGCAGCAGTGCATCGTGACGCAACGGCCGCCCCGCCCCGCCCCCGCTGCAGGGCCATGCACTGCAAGGGGCGTATAGGGCTTCGGCTGCAACCGCATCACATACAGCGGGGCGGGGCTAGAAGGGGCGGGGCTAGGCGGGGCGGCACGCAGCCGAACGCCCCGAGTACGCGCCGCGGTGCCGCTATGCTATACGCAAGGCTATGCTATACGCAATCCGGGCGACCGACGTACGCGCTGCTAAGTCACTCCACTACTGTGTGACCGACAAAGTGCAGGTCGACTCGGCTCGGCTCGGCTCGGCTCGGTCACTGAACAGACGGACAAAGCGTCATTGGGACGCCACAATAGCCGCCAATTGATCTGCCATTCGCTAGCCGCGATGTGTGCCGCTCAACTGAGCTGCACTGACGTAATGCTATGGGACTCTGATCAGTCGCCAGGCACAGGCACGGCGAGCACGGACAGCCCTTCAGCGCAGCACTTCACACTAGAGAGCCTGGAAGGAGAGAGGAGAAAACTGTCATGGCGGCAGCGGGCTTCGCGGCCGCTGGGATCCAGCTTGGGACAGTGCATGCGCAGTGCCTCGCTACCTGGGCTCGCGGTGAGGGTGCGGGGTACAGCGGACACAGCTGGATCCCAGGGCGGTAGCCGCCATGACAGTTGTCGCCTCTCTCCCTCTAGGCTCTCTAGTTCACACCACCGACACAGAGCTGCGAGCGCTGCAAGCTCGGCTGCTGCAAGCCATCATCACCATCAAAAGACCCCAGCAACACTCCGAGGTCAAGAGACTTTCAAGACGAAATATATGGGCGAGGTCCAAGATGGCTGGCGCAGTTGCTGCTGGCAAGCGTTCGATTATTGCGCAAGGAGAGCGACAGGCGCGACAATAGTCAGCGGCAGCGGTGTGCGACATGGCATGGCCTGCCTTGCCTGCACAGCTCAGCGCGGCTCACCGCCCCTACAGCACTCGAGGGGGACAGAAATATCAACTGCGAAATTTCTCATACCGGACAGCAATCCCTCATAGCGACCGGCTGCAGTTAGTCCCGTATAACTGGCCCCCATGGTCGCTGGGTGGGGACGCCTATGACATTTCTGTCCCCCTCCAGTGCTAACCGCCCCTTGATTCACGATCACCATCCTTATTTCCAGGAGCAAGAGCAAGAGCCCCAGCAGCAGTAGTAGTGCCAGTGAGATGTTTATAAAGTGCGAGAGCGTTGCCAGGAGCGAGGGCTCATGAGGTGAGGGTCCTCTCTCTTGCACGGTCTCTATGTTACGCACTCGGAGGAGAGGGGCACAGAGCCCGTACCCGCGTTCAAGTCTCCTGCAGTATACATCCTTGACCCGGGCGCCCTCCACCCGAGCCAGCCCGTCTGTGCCTGAGGCCCCGGGGAAGGGGCGTGGCGCGGCGTGGCGTGGCGGGGCGGGGCGGGGCGGGGCGGGGCGAGGCGGCCTTGTGGGAAACAACAAGAGAGCACAGCCACCCACAACACCCATGGCAGGCATGAATGTCGAGGTCCGAGCAGGGGCAGCCGATAGGACGCCTGCCGCCTGCCCAGTGCATGGTCTGCCTCTCACTTGCGACCACCACCTCTCACCCGCAACGCCTCCACCACACACGAACGGAATGGTCAACATCAACCATCTCATGGTTGTCGAAAGGACTGCCATGTTAAGTTCAATGTAAAATTTATGGTTGTGAAGACAAATGTTATAGTAGAAGTAACCATATTCTGTTTTCGTTTTAAGCCCTCCATATTTTATGTCAGTCAGTGCGTCAACCATACATAGTTCTCTGCGTGCACGCTGCTCGAAGAAACGCACTCTAAGAGCCTCATCCACTGATTCCAGGGAGTAGTGACCAAATTTGGCTGGAAGGGACACGGTTGACTCGATATGATAGGATCGCCAACGGTTCAAGGGTCTGTCAGTTGTCATTCTAGCTCTTGTCAGATCTTCGTCTTCGACTTGGACTCGAGTCGAACTCGATCAGTAACTCCTCCCCCTCCCACACCACCTCACGCGACCCTAATGAGTAGAAGGTGAAGTCATGCCCAGGCCTCGCTGCAAGGCGCCGCCCACACCTCTCTAAACAGCGCGCGCTGATTTGGATCGGGTCGGGTCGCGAACCCAGCACCCTGGCCCGGCGCATTGCAATCCCTGGCAGGTCTGCAGAGGTCCCGCGGGATACGGTGCGGGACGCCGCAAGAGTCCTGCGGTTCCACCGGCTTCGCGACGCGGCGCCGCCACCTGGTTATTGCAGCAATACAATAACACGCGCCATTTCGGCGCGAGACTACCAACGACAAAAAAATGAAGTGCGAAACTTTTTGCCCCGCGCTAGTTTTGCCTTTTTGCTGGCGCGGGTGGTGGCGACGAGCACGGCGTACCTGCGCGCGAGTCGTTAAAAATGGCTTCATAAGATCGTTTTCACTTTCAGCTCCCGGCTGTGCGCTGCGCTGTTGGTACACAAGCCGCACGACTCGGCTCGGCTCGGCTCGGGGACGTGCTCGGCAACAGTCTTAGCTAGCCCCGCGTACCAGCATGCACCATACAGCAGAGCCAGAGATAACTCGCATGCATATCGAATGAAATGCATTATGTTAGATACCTTACGTAGGTCAGGCAGGCAGGCAGGCAGCACGCGGCTTATCGTCAAGCCGCGTAATGAAATCGGGGTGTTGATGATACGCTGCAAGGCTAGAGCCAGTCTGCATAGCGCCACGCAACCCCGCCCCGCCCCGCCCCGCCCCGCCCCGCCCGACCTACCGCCTCCGCACCGCGAAATGCGCGAAAGCAATTAGGCCATTAAATCAGTTTCACACGCGTAAGTATCGCCCTGCACACGGCCGGCGCGCCCTGCCCCGCCCCACCCCGACACTTAATGCATCCGCAATGAGGTGGGTGGCGTCCTACAACGTTTTACTCAAAAAATATGATAAAACAGCCGTCTACTCAGATGAGGAAAATCTGGGCAACCCTCTGTCACCGGTATGCGATGGGTACATTGCACTCGAGCTGGAAAAATTAAATAAAACTAACGAAGTAAAGTGAAAGTCGGGATCGGAACTTGGAAAAGAAAAGTCGAAATTTGAATTGCGCGTGGGTGAATTTTGGCACACGCGGCCTGAACAGTCACTCCTCCCGAGCTCGGCGCGAGAATCCACAGAGCCCGTCAAGCGAATCTCCTCACGCCCGCCGCAACACTAGCCTGGCCGCATTAGCACTTCCAATGGACCGTTTAAAGACGAATCGCTTCACTGCTTTAGCCCGTGCGTGCGGAGGGGAGGTGGGGTGCGGAGGCGAACCCTACCCTTCCCTGTCCCTCCGCGTCGACGAGTTCACGCGCCAGCGGCAGCACTGCTCCGCACGCCACAACACGTTATGCACCGTCTCATGCAGTTAACAGCCGCAGCCGAAGGGAGGGTAAGCGAGGGGCCCCTCACTGGGGTACGAGTGAGACACCTAAAGACGGAGTCTTACGAAGTTTGTGTGTGTGCGAGAGAGATACAAGGGAGTTGATTCCATCATTCCGCCTCTCTGGCACTCACTGAACTCCATCATACGGTCGCGGTGGGAGCGTACGTCATTTTCCTGTCCAAACCGACCAGATTCGCGCCGACTTTCTCCCGGCGCCCTTCGCGGAATGAGGGGAATCGGAGCTGATGAGCGTGTTTAAGGGCCGCCGTCACGTCGCGGTGACCCCCAATTAGAAGGCCAGGCAGCAGCCCTACCCTTGCATCACCTCGTAGATCAGGTTGCATGCTTCGTGATCTGGATTGTTTCACTCGCCGCGGCGCCGACCGGGGGCCGGGGGGCGCACAGCACGGCACGCATTAGAGAGCCTGGAAGGAGAGAGGCGACAACTGTCATGGCGGCAGAGGTCCTGGCAGCAGCTGGGATCCAGCTGGGGACAGCGCATGCGCAGTGTTTCGCTACCTGGGCGCGCGGTGAGGGAGCGGGGTAGAGCGGACACAGCTGGATCCCAGGCCTGCAGCCGCCATGACAGTTGTCGCCTCTCTCCTTCTAGGCTCTCTCCTCGGCATGGGAGGAGGCTTTGGGGGGGGGGGGGGGGGGGGGGGGGGGGGGGGGGGGGGGGGGGGGGGGGGGGGGGGGGGGGGGGGGTGGGGCGGCCACAAGGCGGTCTGGCGGGCTACATTTGATCGCCGCTGTCTGATGATGAGTCAAGTCAAACCG
>CABIKL010000504.1:0-21781 GCA_902196195.1 Aptinothrips rufus
GCGGGGGGGGGGGGGGGGGGGGGGGGGCGGGGTACCCGTACCGGCAGGCAGGGATCCAGGCAGGGTACCGGCGGAGCACCGGGGCCACTTTCCCCGGAAACAGACAGTTCCCAGTCCTCCGCTCCGCGCAGCAACCACGCCACGTCACGCCACGCCACGCCGTGGGGAGGGGAGGGACTTGGATGAGGGCCAGGACACGACGTCTTCCCTACCGCCCTCACTGTGCCCTTGCCGTGAGAGAGACAACGTTGTGTTGACCCTTTCCAGGGCCTCGAGGGCGGGACTTAGGGCTGGGCTGGAGTTCTGTGCAAGCCTGCTATAACCAGTGCAGACAAGCTGCAGCCCTGACTGCGGCCGCGGGGCGGGCCAGGGACTAGTCATGAATCAGTCATTGCTGCGGATGACGTGCGGGGAGGAGCGAGCAATGTCATGTCATGGGGACCCATGCCACGGGCGGTCATGCCATGGCAAACCCGCAGGCTGCCGGAGGCGGGACGGTCTAGCGGCTAAAATTAGGTTCATTCTGGATGGGCTGTGCTTGATTGGGGAGCAGAGCGCTGCCTGCCCTGCCCTGCCCGAGCAGCTCAGCCTCAGCGCCAGCGACAGGGCGCACCGCACACTGCACTGGCTGCCATTCGGCGGACAGCGACGATCGGAAGGAGGCGGGAGGAGCACCGGGCCTGACGCGTCCCGGACAGGTGGACATATACGTGACATGACGACATGCGAGCAGAACATGCACTCGAATGCAACCGCGGGCGATTCCTAGACGTCGCTCGCCCCCCGGCGACTCTCACAGACATCTCTGCACGAAGAGAAGAAGCCATGGGCCGCTGCCCTTCTAGAAACACCTCCACCCTCAAAGCAGCGGCGCTGGCCGTTACTGCCAACCCCTGGCCGCGCTAGCAACTCAGAACAGCTCACACCAAACTGCATCCGGTCCGAAAATAGATGAAAAAGATCTCATGCGCTGAGCACCTTCACCGTGGAGCGGCGCGGGGGGTGAGCACCTAGCGCGGGGGGTGGGGGGCATGCTCGGGGTGCTACGGTGGCTCGGACACCGCTCGCACGGCACGGTCCTCCATGTTGGGTTAGGTCTGGGCCGCGCGGCGCGGCGGGGCGCGGTGAGGCGGCCCGGCGCTGGCTCTAGCAGGGAGGGGTTGCGTTCGATCGCCGCGCCGCTCCCTGCCTCGCGAGCCGAGCTTGACGGCGAGGAGCCCAGCCCCCAGCCCAGCCGAGGCGAGGCGAGGCGAGCCTCAGAGCAACCCTGCCCTGCGCCCCGCAAGCACAAGGCCCTAAGCCAAAGAGCCGCACACGGCGAAAGGGTAGCAGACACAAAGGATAAGGACTGAGTTCGTTAGGACTGGTGATGACAAAGCTGTAATAAGGACACCCTTGCTGCACCAGTCCATGACAGCCATGCCATTGCAAGTTGCGGGACTAAGATGTCTTTCTACATCTATAGCAGACAAACTGCTGCGGGCTCCGCGGACTCATACATTCCTTTATCACACACACATATCAGAAATTTGCGTACCCTGTTAAGAAGCGTAAAAAAAAAAAATTCTGAGCTGCGGCAGAATTGCTTGCATAATGCCTAAACTGAACACAGGAGTAAATCCCATTCCCATTCATTTCACATTATGGATTGCTTTTAACATAACTTGAAAATATGAACTTTGGCATATTTTTATTGCACTCGCAACATTTTACGGTTTGGCATTTGTGTGTTAGTTCTCAGAAAATCACAAAGCTCAGCAATCTGACTGATTTTACGACAGAAGTTCGGATCTAACAGGGATACGTTCAGCGGACCCGAACTGTCGCTTTGACAGCCGGTCCGGCCGGCACCGCAGCAAGGAGGCCGGCTGGCTGCCCAGGCTGCCCGGCGACCAGCCCCCCGGCGCTCCCCTGTCACAGCAGCCGACACTAGCCCGATCAAAACACTTCCGTACATCCAATCTGGAGCACTATGGGGAGTGATGGAAACGAAACCAACAATACTTACTGTTTGAGATGGGGATGTTGCGCTCGGGCAGTATCGTCTCTATAACCTCGGCGGACATCTTCTGCTTGTGAGACACGGAGTGCTGCTGCTGCCAAATGTCCGAGATCTTATTGAACACGCCGTGCAGTTTGGAGTCGCGATTGGGAGAATCTTCCAGGAAGTGCTCGAACCGGTCTCCTTGCATTATAGTCACTATCACTCCTCCGCGTCTCAACAAACTCCTCTCTACTTTTCCGGTGAACTTGTCGCTTGACACTTGGGACAATTAATTGTGGGCTGCAAGATATCAGTCTTTTATTTATTTTAGAGGGTACGTTCACGTTCGCACCACACTTCACGCATTGGCTCTTATGTGTTTCGTACAGTACGGCGCGCACAAAGTTCTTATCTGCTCTGGTCACGATTAGCCGGCAGGTCTTAGCGCGCCAACGTCCAGCCAGCGACTGCTGACTGAGACTGAGCTGGCGCTGGGCGAGCTGGGGCAGGGACTCTGACTCTGACTGCATCTGAAGCGAACCGAACGTCCCGGAACACGAACGGTGAGGTGGGGTGGGGAGGTAGCTGAGCCGAACGGCGGCCGAGCGACTCGGGTCGTGTTCCGAGTGCCGAGCCGAGCGGGCCGATCCCAGCCTGAGGCCGTTTACCAACAGCTGATTGTGGGAGCTGGCTTCCCATTGGATACCGAGGCAGCCAATAGGCACTCAGAAGCCCGCCTGGTAACGCGGAGATCAGCTGATTGTCAAGCTGGAGCGAAAAAAGTATCAGCTTTGGATTATCATCAATCCTCTTTCTTCTTGATACGGAGGGAGTCCTTGCGACTGACATGGTTTGGTAAATAGTTGCAAATTATGTGACTACAGGGCTATGAGTTTTAATTAATCCGACTATCTATTATTATTTTTTGTCAAATCCCAGAGATATAAAAAAATATAAAAAAAAAGTCATGCCTACTTCGCAACAAAAACATTACCTTCCATGCCAAGAAGTTGCCTGGTAGGCAAATTTCTTGTGAGAAATTTTTGGAAATTTTGATAGCAGGAAACAATTTTTAGATGCGCACGAGATTCTGATGTGTACTAGGTCTACAGTTTGGGACAGGAACTATAAAGAAAGGCTCCCTTCTTTCAAATAAATGAGATCTTAAATCAGAGAAATCACAAGTATTATCTCTGCTTAAATAGCACTATTTATTACGTTTGCAATTTATACTGTTCTTTATGTGTTACTTTAACTATAACTAAGCGAAAAACTGAAACACAGAACAAATTAAAGCTGATGGAAACCTAAAAAAGATGTGAGCAAGTTCACCGAAAACTTTGAAGAACGCGGCTTCATGCTGGGAAACCAAGATATTAAAACCACATCCAGCATTGTGTCTTTGAAACACTATTAAAAGAACTACCTCTTTTTATAAATTGAAATAATATATAGCAAATGTCTCCATGTGAATTTTCTACAAGGTCGGAATTTGGTGAAACGTAAGATTATCATTATTTCAGTTGTCGATGTTGGCATTAGATGCCCACGTCAACCATGTTTATTTTGTTGTAGATTTTTAAGTTCCACCTGACATCAATATTTTGCTGAAAGACTGTATCATAAACAATTTCAACATGGAATATTTTAAGAGCGGTTTGAAATCAGTTTTGGGAGGTCCTATACAAGGAGCTTCGCCTCCGAGCGGGGCAGAAACAGTAAGTTGTCAATATGGACTGTGTACAAATTCCTAAATTTTTCTTTGAAGCAAAAATATCAGATACTTTCAATTTTCATTAGAACAAACGATTTTAAAAGGAGCTTTTGTAAATGTCATTAGTGCCACTGATTATTAACTGTAGTTCACAGCTGCTACTTTCTGGTTCCATAACCTAAATTGCCCCCCGAATTACTTGCCTTCTGCTATAACTTGACAATTTCCTTGACGATTTTTGCACAATAGTTTGATATTACACTGTCTGAAACATTATGAACAACTTTTAGCAGTTGTTTGAATTCGTTTCCATCTGTATTAATTTTTCAAATTCTTTTGCCACAAAGTTAAATTGTTTAATACTGATTGAAACATCCTTCATTTTACACAGGTTGAGCGACTTGTCGATAGAGTTCATTATTCGACGTTATTAGACGACCGGCGTGATGCATGTAGGGCATTGAAAGCTCTCTCCAGACAGTATCGTGTGGAGGTTGGTGCTCAAGGGATGGACGCTCTACGTCAAGTTTTGGAAATGGACAGGGCTGATGGTGAAATTGTTTCATTAGCACTTGATACATTGTGTAATGTGATGTCATCAGAGGTCTTTGAAGAGGAGGGTAAGCATAATGTCAGATACTTTCAAAAAAGTTCATTGATTCATTCTAATTTTACTGTGAATTACTTTTTCTGATCAGAACACCCAGATGTTTGTCAAAGTACACGAACAAACCTCGGAGAACAGTTTACAGAGATATTCATCAAGCAGCCAGACAATGTTGGTTTAGTATTAGGGTTTCTTGAAGAATATGATTTTCAAGTCCGATGGCCAGCTTTGAAGCTTTTAACTTCTCTCATACACAATAGGTAAGTTAACATTAATTCATTTTGTCACCCAATAATAATAGCAATGCCATAAAAAAGAAACATAAGAGAAGTTTGCTAGATTCCTAATCCTTACCTCTTTATTGACTGTGTTAGAACTTATTAGACAATTTCATTTTATTTTTTTTATTTTTTTGCAGACCAAGAGACCTTCAAGATATTATATTAGTTAGTCCAATGGGTGTCTCAAAGCTAATGGATCTGTTGGGAGATAGCAGAGAAGTTATCAGAAATGATGTGAGTGGTCAAAAATACTTCTCATTATTTTTATTTGTTGTTTAATGTTTGGAGTGGAGCCTACAGTGTGAGATGCCACGTTTGTTTCTTTCAATTTTAGGCACTTATATTACTAATACACTTAACAAAAGGAAATGCCAATATACAGAAAATTGTTGCCTTTGAAAACGCGTTTGATCGTTTGTTTGATGTCATTGCTGACGAAGGCTACGCTGATGGTGGTATTGTTGTTGAAGACTGTTTATTTATTGTTCATAACTTACTCAAGAATAACACTTCAAATCAGAATTTCTTTAAGGAAGGTAAGAGGTATAAGAAAATGAATCAGCAATTAAAATTTGAATTTTCAAAACAGAAAGTCAGCCTTGTTTGCAATTTTCTTTGCCACCACCTAATATTTTTGTAATTTTGTTTTTATTTTAAGGAAGTTACATTCAACGTCTTTCCCCTATGTTTGCACTTCCGAATGACTCAGAGGAGACTGGCTGGTCTTCGCAGAAAGTTAATAATATTCTCTTTAGCTTGCAGGTAAATTGCAATATTTGTCTTCAGCCCTGAAAGATCTTAAATATAATTATGCAGCTTCCTAGCGACTAAGCAGTGTTACAATTTGACTTGTTTTCTCTCGTGTTTGGTTTTTTTACCAGGTTGTCCGCATGCTTGTGATGCCCGGCAACCCTGCACAAGTCACGTCATCATGTCAAAAGACAATAAGGAACGCCGGCATTCTTGAAGCACTGTGTGGAATATTGATGGCTAGTGGTGTTCCAGTTGATGTTCTTACTGAAACAATAAATGCTGTTGCTGAAGTAATTCGCGGTAATCCAGCTAATCAAGAATTTTTCTTGACTGTTATGGCTCCTTCAAATCCTCCCAGGTATTTATATAAAGTTATGTATATATTGGTTCCTTGTATATATATATATTTCATAAATTGTATTTATTACTCCACTGCTATTTTAGGTATCTCTCATATTAGTTTTTAATGTAAAACCTTTTACTTTCTTTCAGACCTGCAATAGTCGTGTTGCTGTTGTCTATGGTGAATGAGAAACAACCATTAGAACTGAGGTGTTCTGTTCTATATTGCTTCCAATGCTATCTCTATAAAAATGAGGTTGGGCAAGCTCAGCTTGTTCAAACACTTTTGCCATCATCAGCTGAAGGTTTGAATCAAAATCTTTGTTCTATTTTATTGTGTTCATTGAAAAATTTCAAATATAATATTTTTTATTATTTTTGGTGTGTGCAGTGGGGACTGGTACTACAGGCCATTTACTAGTGTCAGGCTTACTCTCTGGGCACTTACTGTCTACTTGGCTTTCTGCAGTAGCTCTTTCTCATGCTCTTGTTGAAAACCCTGCTCAGAAAGAACAGTTGCTCAGAGTAGCCCTTGCAACCGCACCAGGTGCCCTGCCAGTAACTCTTTTGCAACAAAGTGTCACAATTTTGCAACAGGTTTGTGCATATTTGGAGACTGCTTTCTCCATTCATGGTAATTGATGTGTCATTAACTTCACATTTCTTCCATTACAGACCAATAAAGTTCAAAGTAAAGTTGGAATATTAATGCTCTTAGCTATGTGGTTGTCACACTGCCCGTTAGCAGTTCGAGATCTGCTCAGCTCACCATCAAGTATCCCCTACCTCACTGCCCAAGTATGACAAAGAGATTCTGTATTCGTACTTGCTTTTAATATATTCCATTTGACCTTCATTTTGTTATCAGTTTGGGATGATTACATGTTTGAAGATAACATGAGTCTCCTAGTTATGTTGGTTTACTCTTTGCAGGTTGGAGCTAGTGAGCATCAAGAACATGAAGATCTTCTTCAAGGGCTTTGCGCATTTCTAATAGGCATTTGTGTTATCTTCAATGACGACTCAGTTGCAAGCTATACAAGAGTAAGTATTTTATATGCATTGTATATTGAGCAAGGACAGTAACAGGTTCACCCAAGTGATTTATCTAAGAAAGAAAAGATTTAATTGAGCTATCTTATTCAAACCTTTTTTTTCATGCCATCCTATTCCATGATTTTCTCTGACTTATCCTGTACCTTGCCATTCCTTTCACAACCTGCATTGTCTTTCAGGAAAATCTTTGTCAGCTTATATCCAAGCGAGTTGGCCAAGATGTTTTTCTGGATAAACTTGGTGAAGTATCAAAGCATGAACTTTACAGCAAAGCACACAAGCATCCACAATTATATGCTACATCACCGGATCATTTGCTATTAGATCATGAATTTTGCAAACTTTTTAAAGCACTTGAGGGTATGTGTGTTTTCTTGACGTTTTCCTACTTTTGACTGATGATTTTTCATTAAAGATTGATTTTTTTGTTAGGCATGGTCATCAAAGCAGTAACACCAAAAGAAGCAGGTCTTCATAATGGAGGAACAGAACTTACTTTGACTGCGACAGAAAGTAGTTTACTCCTGCAATACAAAGAACTAATACGCTCTCAGGACAATCAGTTACAAGATTTACGTCGTCGAGTGCAGCAATATGAATCCGAGAGGCAATCATCTCAGGTTTGTATTCCAACATGATTTTTTCAATGCATGTCATAAATACCTCCTGAATTGATTTCATTTTTTGTAATACCTCCTAGATGCAAATCGAAGAGCTCAATGCAACAGTTTCTCAGCTCAGAGATCAAACTAGATTGCTTAGCGCAGCAGCTAACACAGGTGTTGTTCCGGTACCAAGTATTAGCCAGACAAATCAGTATCATCAGGAATCAGGTCATAACAACTCCACTGATTACATGAAGGAAATAGATGCTTGTCGGAATCAGGCTCAACAATGGCATGCAGAATGTGAAAGGCTTCAAGCTTATATAGCCAAATTGGTAAAGCAATAGTTTGATAAAGACTTAATTTCGATATCACATGTTCTTTTTTTTTCTTTTTTCTTTTCAATAATTATATTTTCAGGAGCAGCAGATTGCTGAGCAACACACATCACTGGAAAACTCAGAAACAACTATCTCAAACAAATTAAGTTGTGATATTGAGAGATTGTCAATTATATCTCAGGTATTGTTTCCGTCCTGAAAATTTGATTTTGTCTTGAAGTTTTGGTTTTGGTTAAAACATGAGTAAGATATGTATGATTTTTTTCTAGGAGGAGAATAAAAAGTGTGCACAACTTGAGCTAGAGTTGGAGCAACTTCGCAAGGATCAGGAAGATTTGTTAGTTCTGTGTGCTGATCAAGACCAAAAAATAAATAAAATGAAGGAAATTTTACGACAGCTTGGACAGAATGTGAGTTTATAAAATGAATGAATTTTTCTTGATTTCTTTTGAATTCTCGAGCGTGTTATTAGTACCTTTCATTAATTCTTTTTACAGGTGGAAAGTGATGATGAGAGTGAAGTAAATAATGTAGGGGAACCATAAAAGAATCAATGATATGTGCAGATGTTATCACACATTCCTGTTAAAACCATTAAATCATATAATAAAAATATTTTCATAGATGTTGTTTTGTCTACACTCTGAACTCTGTGTGTTTATTTTGGTTTTCTTAAAAATAATTTCGAGACCAAGACCATCTTTCGTTTTCTTTTGAATTACAGTACTGTAAGTCATTTTCGACGTATTAATATATATTTTTTTTTTCTCGGAAATTGATTGAAAATCTTTTATCAGATGAAAATAATTCTTTAATGTGATCACAATTAGAAAAACAATGAATCAAGGTGGATATGAGGTGAAACTATCTTCTGAAATCTTTACGTCAGTCTGCATTAAAGTGAAATAATCCTTGGTAAAAGTTAAACAATACGGGTGATGTGTGCCGCCGCAGCGGTCAAATCCGCCTGTGGTTCGCGCAGCCTTGCGCGGCGCACACGGCCGCAACGCGCCTGCGAATAGTATACTATCTTTGTTCACAGTGGTCAGTTGACTTGACGACGTGGTTTGTCACAAAACAACAAACAACAGCTGTCGCAGGTGAGTTTTACTAATACTATCTTGGCCTGCTTTACGTCTAGACCGTGTTCTTGTGTGCGTACTGCAGTCCACTGAGGTACTCTTGTTCATAGTTTATTGTAAATGGCATGTAGACCATCTATAACCCAATTTTTAATTTTATGTTTGATCAGAGAGGACAACTTTTCGTGGATCTTTTTAACTGCTTTGTATCCTAGAACAATCATGGAGCACCACAACCCGTACGTGCAGTGTCCATATAACAAAGCCCATCAAGTGCCTAAACTTAGGCTTCAATATCATTTAGTGAAGTGTCGAAAAGTGAGTAGTTTGACACCATGATTTTATGAATTGTCTGTCCTTTTTTTGAAAGTATTGTTTTGTTTGGCTTTGCTCCAATCCAAGTTGGATACATCTTTTCCGAACTGTTCTAGCAACATCCAGTTACTGAAATGAAGGTCTGTCCCTTCAACGCAACACACATCATGCCTGAACCAGATTTAAAGATGCACTTCTGGAACTGTGAAGACCGACGCCTCATTGAAGGACAAAAGTACAATTGTGAGTAATCATCTAGTAGCCGCATTTGTAGACTTTGTAATGTTAGAATCATGAAATCTTCAGTACTTGTTTCATTGTTTGCTTTTTCTTTTTCTTTACTTTATAGTTCTGAGTGCTGATCATGGTGATCTGGGAAATCCAGCATTTCATCATGATGTTTCACACGAGGAATGGAAAGACGCCAACAAACAAAATAAATTGACATTTTTCCATGATCCTGAAAAGAATATTGTGAAAGACTCAAGTATATACTTACAAAAAAATAATCATGATTCCAACCACAGCTCTAGATGTCCTTCAGATGCGAGGTAAGGTGGTAGCTAGGACAAAATTCAATTCAATCTCTGTACCGTTTTTAATTTGCCAACTTAAGCTTTCAGTTATTTTGAACTTTTTTTTAGCTCTTCTGTGCTTATTTTTCTAGATTTTTCATGATAAAAGACACTCTGAACTCTTTTTGTGTTATTTGCAGTGTTGATGAATTCAGCCCAGGAGGTGCATTGGGTGTATCAAGATACCTCGTTCCAGATAATGGAGGCAGGAATTCAATGGCTATCAGCAATGTTGGGGAAAGTAAGAAAGATTTGATCAAATGCACGGACTAAAATTAATTTTATGGAGTGAATAGTAGCACAAGACTTTGCAGAGAGAATCGGCATCTGCTTCATGAACATGTAGACTTTAATAAAGATGCAGCTGTTTGAAAGTTCACGGGTTCTCTCAAATCACCTCCCACATATTAGTAACAGTCCCTAGGTGCAATAAATGATGAAACTTGATTGTATAAATATGAAGAAATTAACTAAGATTCTTCTTCTTTTTCCACTCTTCAGGGTGCACTGGAATTGGGCGCGGGCAGATAAATCATCTTCTTGCGCAAATGGGCAGAGGTTTTAGATCATAAAAGAAGTTTTTGTTTTCTTCTTGTTAATTTTTTTTTTGTTTCTGTGTGATATCTTAATTGTGAAATCAATGTTTCATATCAGCAATACATATCAATATATGTAAAATCATGAGGAAACACTTCAGGAAACTTGGATTAAACTGGTTGCCAACTTGTCTTTTTGATTTTATAGATTGTACACCGTGCCAAAATAAATATGGCTCAAATCAATACTTTCACATGTATTTTATTGCAACAGACATTCATTCACATGTGAAGAATGGGTGACGTGTGGCACTGGTATAAAACATACAAAATATTGGACCATTGCATTAAATTATTTACAATCATTTCTGCATGTGCCTTAATGATAGAAAAAGGAATCTGTAGACTCTTACTCATGCTTCTGATAATCCAGATACGGCTTTGAACAACTGAAGTATTACACTTTCTCTAAGAAAGCCGAAGTTATAACTTACATAAATTATAAAGCACATTGGTCAATCTTCAGTACTAGCCAACATAAGATATAAAACAAGCAACCGAACACTGTTGCCTGTTAGGTGATACACATTCATGTTTTGTAACTCTCATGTTTTTTAATTCTTGCTTCTGCTTATTGCTTCAAGAGAAGATAAATGCAAAACAATGTGGCTCAGTAGATAAATGGTGGAAACCCAAAGTACATTGTAACTGCTTGACACTATGGCAATTGAATACAGAACCAAGCATACAAGTGGAATAGTTAAAGAGTGGGCTTGGTTTTCTTGAAACATTGGTCTCAAAAAATGGTACTGGTGCTATATGTGAAAATGGTAGAAAGCATATGGATTATGGGTTGTTCTTAAGTAATAACGGCCTTCATGTCACACAACTGTAATATATCTCTTCTTAGACATCACTTAGTTTCTGCTTTCTATGACCAGCATCAACAAAGATATACCTAACACCAGATTACATAATTCAATGAAAAATTCATTAATGAATGAAGTTCACTTCCATGATGGATTGAGTAACGCACAAATAGATGCTTCTAGTTTTGTCATGGGCAAGGCAACTACGCAGGGTTTCCAAGAATCAGAATTTCAAAACTGGACTTCAAAAATAGATTAATCAAGAATCAAACTCCTCTGATTGATGTACAGTGGACCTCTTTGAAGTAAATAAATGATCAAACTGAATGTGACATGGATTTCTAAAAATGTTGCCTATTGAAAATGTTTAGTATATTTCAAAGTCCATAATCTCTTGCTTTAAAATATACGTAAAAAAAATAGAATGGGGATCCCATTTTCAAACAATTAGCCTCCTAGTCGTTGACTACACAACTTCACAGAATTTAGTAAGGAGAGCTGCAAACTGAACACAAATACTTCATAGCTTTTACACTTTATCACACAAATATACTCCAAGAACATACTTTGCACTAAAATACCCCATGAACAGTAAAAAAATTTGGGAGTGATATCATCTTCCTTTCATTTTTAGTAGTGCTTCCCGGAAAGGCTAGATTTTAATCTATACCAGACATTGCAAGTCAAATATCATTTTCAGGTAGTTCTCCAAAAATAATAATATACAAAAAAATTATTTATTTCATTTTTTTTAATACTAAGGAACTTCTGCTGACTAGTTGAAACTTGTCTGTTATCCATCCAAATTAGTGGCCGATTACTAAATACATTATCACAAATTGACAATGTGCTTTGAATACCCATACATTCACTTTAGGACTGTCCTATCACCTTCATCAGATGACAAAGTTATAGCAATAAGTACATTCTTAGAAAAAGTTGCAGAGACCATAAGAAACATTACAGTTTAAGATCAACATTCAAACAGAAAGATGGAGTGATGGAGCCAATATTACTCTTCGTAAATAAAAACTCTCAAACAAAACAAATTTAAGAAGACTTTATGAGTGCATTGTGTTTAATGCATAGTGCAGTACTGTTATAGTACAGAACTTCTCAACTATAATAAGATGATTGAGAACAGTATGTATAAGAGCTTCTAGAGTTTGACTCCGCACAAGCCACGGTAATCAAAGTAATGTTGTTTAAAAAATTCTCAAGGTTTTGACCTCTGATAAAATTGTGAGGGAAATGATCAGAGGTCAATGCATTCATTTCACAAGTTTTCATTCTTAAAAATCCTGTTCATAATGCCTCGACAAAATCTCAAAAATCTAGTATATTTCTTCTTACTTGTGTTAGGACAAATGTCTCCCACTATACCAAAAAGAAAGAACTGCTGCATCAGCATGAAACAAGAGAAGCTAAGTATTGAAAATACCCATCATGGCTAGCAAAATCAAGGCCCAAAGCTAAAATGATTAAGTCTGCAAGAGATCAAACGGCATAATAAAGATGGCATAATGGCAGATTAAGTAATTTGGTCGCTCTCAGAAATTTAGAAACATTAACTACAGGAAAATCTAAGAAAGAAAGTGGATACAAACTAATTTAAACACAATTGAAGAGCCACATGATTGAGGGCCACAAGTTTGTGAAGAAGGAGGCTATGCACACTTCACGCTTCCAAATCATAAACAAACAGAACTTCTCCTCTTCTCAGGCCTACATCAGCCAATGTTTCTTGGGTATTACTTTGACACTGCAGAACTCTTTTTGGAAAGTTAGTGGCAATTTCAAACCGGTCTGGAGCCTCAGGATGACAAAAAACAAAGAGAAACAAAGCCTGAAATCAGAAAAAGGCATAAAACAAACAAAAACATAAGGGAACTATAGAGAACAAGTTTTAAAGCAAATGCAATATTAAAAGCACTTACCTCCAAGGGATGTGATTGCAAAAATCTCCGTTCCAAACGTTGTCCGGATGGTAGTTTTATCACAACATGCACAGCCTCTGGGTGGTCAGATCCAGGTTCAGATGGAACTTTGCTTGCTAATTCCACTTTCTGACGTTTTATTTCCTGAAAAACACAAAATGTATAGAAACACATTTACAAACACTAAGCCAACTCATATTCTCATTTTGTTCCTTTCTTGAAAAGATTCAAGCAATAAGTTATTTACAAACTCTTAAGTTCACCCATGAACAATCCTCCATAAATCATATGCTAAGAGAAGGGAGAGCACATTAGAAAAACTTACTTCTCGTTCCAATTGCTCCTGATGCTCACTTTCCCTTCGTTGACGTTCTTCTTCCTCGCGTCGCTCTCTTTCAAGTCGGCGCAGCCTTTCTTTCTCTCTATCAGCTTGGAGAGAATCCTCATAAGCTTGATCTTGTTGCGCCCTCAGAGTTTGATTGAGGCTTCTTTCCATTCTACAAGCCAAAAAAAGATATTATTTAGGTAAAAAGTACCAACTGATGGTGGGAAAAAAGTGGCAAGGCACCCTCATAAAAAATATTAAAAAGCTGTTCCAAGCTTCGTACCTTTCATTCCTAGCCACAACAAGGCAGCTTTCATTATCAGCCACAATTGTGCGTAAACGTTGTAGAAGTGTCTGGGAATTCATCGGTCCCTCCAACCTTCAACAAGGAAAAATAGATAAATAACAAATAAATGATTAACATGTGCTATCCTTCTTCCACAAAATTTTAAAAGGGCAACAGTGGATTGTTTTTCGTGAGTCCTTCTTTGTTTCCTGCATGGAAGATGGTGAAGTCTTTCATGCATTAGAAGCAAAATTGAGTCACCTACGAACTTCATAAATAGATACTTCGAAAAAGAATAATATATGAGTAGAGAACTGTAACGGACCATAGTTGTACCAGGACATAGTTTTACAGATTATAATTACCTCCCAACAACTGTCATTCGTGCATCACGCATGGAAATAACAGCCAAGAATGGGTACGCATTTTCACGCAAACTTTGAGACACTTTGTACCCTTCTGATGAATTCACAGAACATCCCCAAAACAGTGTATGTGAGTTGATGTATCGAATAACATCTTCATCACTCAGAACTTGCCTGAAAAAAAACAAACAAAAAAAACATAGAACCATTAAAATATTGCCAGAATAGAAAAATAGGTGTGGAACAATACTGCAAACATACTGACCGACAGAAATTAATATTATCCTGATGATCATCTGAATGCAAGTAAACGATGAGGAATCTAAGTTCATGTTTGGCATCGTTAAGTGCTTGGCTGTAAGAGCCCTGATAAAATACTGGATGTTGATTTCCATAATGCTCCTCATATGTCTGAATGAACTTCATAACATCTGCTACAGGGTCTGTTATATCTGTGAAAAATAAAAAGGCTCTAATAGTGTCTAGACAAAAGGATGACAATGCTGGTATTAAAGCCACTACACTCACATCTTCTGCCGTCATCCCACAAAAGCCTATATGCGAACATAAATATAGGTGCAAGAAGACTGTACCCAAACTGAATGAGTCTAGAAATACTGAACCAAGAACTGTCCGATGGAGGGGAGAAAAAAACATGCTGCACCATGAGATCGTTGACGACGGTTGGGGCATGGGTCTCTGAACTAGCATAAACTGATGGGTGCCCATCTCTTATATTGAGCTGGTCTAAAACAGCACCTTCCAAGTCCCAATTGTGCCGTGTTAACACATCTCGACAAATAGTTACATCTTCTATTCCCGTGAGGTCCTGGAATGAAAAGTAAGAGTGATTAGAACAATTGACAATTGTGAACATAATTATGTGGTCCAAAACAGTTTTAGAGTTCTAATGTTGAACAGGTACACCAGATAGCCTGTTTAACAAATCAACAATCAGAGAGCATGATGCAGTTGCACAAATACATTGAAAGCTCTAGTGCAATTGTATTCATTGAGAAATCAGAAAAATGGAAAATGTCAATACAAGAACAAAGTATAACCAAGGCCGTCGTCAAATAGTGATGTAGTGTTCTAAAAACATGATCACCTGAAATTGCAGAATCTTGTCCGTCTGCTCGGAGGACAGACTAAGTGCCATATCATCCATGATAGTGATTTAGATGTATCATTCGCTCATAGAGAAATAGTTCCTCACACGCAAGAAAACGTTTAAACCGCCAATTCACTGTAGAGTAACGCGAAATGTCCTCCAAAGTGCAAAAGATTAACGAAATTAACCAAGACAGCTGTGCACTTCTTTCGAGGTGCGATTTGGGTGGTATACACATCTCTCATCTGAAATCAACTTTACCAACACCAACACTTGTCTGACTTTTATTGTTGGTTTATCTTCATTGCTTCTTCTCAAAAACTGATTAGAGGGTGGAATTAATATTGCCATGTCATGATCTTTTGATTTCTGAAACAAAAAACGCATTCCTTTTTTCTGTTGTCCACCATCAATTTTCAGTTGCTGGAGTAGGCAACACTGAGCGATATCACATCCATAAACTCAGAATGAAGACAGGTTCTGCATAGGTTAGTCGTACTTGCTCCACAAGAAATTCTTCCCAGATCTGAGAGACAAAATATTCAACGTGGGAAATTAATCGGTTCTCATCTATCGCCCATTCTTTGGGCACATCGTAATTCAATTCTCTGGGTCTTCTTTTCCGGCTACCGCTTTGACATTATAGCACAGTGTAAGTCCTAACCTTCTCAACCGGTTGGGGACTTTAACAGCTACTCGATAATAATAGTTTGATTTATCTTGTATCGTTTATTTACTTTCTCTCCGACCACATTCCTTCTTGATTCCATTGATTTTAATTGCAGACATTCTCACCTGAAGATATGTCAGCAGAAGGAGAAGTTGGATTGGCAACTGGGCCTCAGCCTGGCATTAAGTACCCCATCAGTGTACTTTATTGTGGCAACTGTTCAATGCCCATTGAGGTAATAGCTCTTTGCTGTCTTTACCATTTCGCTTTATCCTCTTACATCGACCTTTGGTGTCTTATTATTCAATGAAAGCGGTTTTTGTATCTTTTTAAAGAATGATTTCATTTGGAATTTCTCCTTTCTGTTCAGTATTGCGAATACTATCCAGAATATGACAAGTGTAAACAGTGGTTAGAAAAGAATCTTCCCTCCGAGTTTGAAAAGATGGTAAAATTAGGTAAGAAGACAGTAGAAACATTACATTGTTCTGCTTTGTGGTAAATGGTCATTAACTTTAAGTGATAAAATTTATAATATTCTTGACATGGAACGTACAGGCGATGGAGAAGAAGGTGCAGATGGAGGAGGAAATGATGATGACAAGAAGAGACAAAAACGTGGTGGAAAGGGTATGATGAAGGCCAAAAAGAAGGATGACACCCCTAAACAAGTTACTGTTTCAAGAGCTCCTAGAGGAAAAAAGAAATCTGTCACAGTTGTTACAGGCCTCAGTACTTTTGGTATGACTTCAGCTTCTAGCTAAGAGCATGATCATAGTAAGCTCATCTTGATGTGTACCTCATCCTTGAATTTTGTTCACAGATATTGACCTCAAAGTAGCAGCAAAATTTTTTGGAACAAAGTTTGCCTGTGGATCATCAGTAACTGGTGATGATGAAATTGTTATTCAAGGCGATGTTAAAGATGAATTGTTTGATATTATACCTGAAAAGTGGCCAGAGGTATGGTTGATTGCTTTGCTCATGAATTTTAAAAACAAAAGTTTTGATTATACTTTCATGCATTCTTAGACATTTATGTTGGTTTCAATCTCTTTACAGATTGATGAAGACTTTATAGAAGATCTTGGAGATCTAAAACGTTAATCTTTTGTTCAAAACGCTGCTGTCATCAAAATGAAATTCTCTGTACTGCCAGCATAAACCTACATTAATTTGGAAATAAATAAATTATTTTAATGAGCTCGCAGTGATTTATAATGTGTGGTCATGGGGCAGTAATGAAAAACATACATTTTACAGAAGTACCTATATTAGATTTATCACAGGTATTTTTCATCAAGACCAATGTAATGCTTAACCGTTATGTATCTGTAGACTCCTCTTCATCCTTTGAAGCAATGGGTAAGGTCTCTTGAACTACTTGGATTAATTTTTCCACCTCCTCTTCAGTGAATCTCTCCTCACTTTCCTCCACCATCTTGAAACATAGAACATTATGGATTATTAATTACTGTGCATAGCAAGTGCTGCTCTAAATGCGAGCCGAGCAATGATAAAATACAGGTCCTATTCTAGATCTAATCCTTCCAAATATGAATTGTTAATAATCAATGTTAAGAAAACAAAGGCAGAATTGGTCAAAGCCAAGACATTGATTTTCCTCTTCCCAGTACAATTAGCTGTTTTAAGTAAAATTGTCGCTTACCACTTGGACTTCCAAAGCAGTGGATGGAGGATTGTTTAAGAGCATTAATTTTTCTCCTTTTGTCAATTTGAGAGGTTTGACAGCATTGAGGAAATCTCGGACATGTTCTGCAGTCTGCAGTTTGCAAGGTGTCTCTTGAAGGTAGCGAGTTGCCTACAGAACATACAGAAAGATAAATGATACACTGCAAACAAAATTTTCTTTGGAAAGATTGATTATCGGGACTTACTTCATAAATTATGGTTGCAAGAGGACTGTTACGAGTAGTGCGATTCTTCTTCTGCTCGGATTTAAGTTCCTGCAGAAGTGTGAGAACCTGAACATATGAGATAATAAATCTTGGTAAGTTTATGAAAAGTTGAATTACGAAGAGAATCATAAACCGGTTTGTGGCAATTTTAACAAATTTTTTAAGACCCAGACAACAGCATCGTACAAAATTACACCATCCAACTGAAGATAACTAGTAGAAAATTACAACAAAATTGATATATGTGAATATAGCAATCTACATTAGCTGTCGCACACAAAGTGCAGAATATACAAACCTCAAAATTACTCAACATAGCGGAGTTGGGATTGATTCTGCAACAAGAGAAGGAAGAAGGTTAATCTCCGACTGATTAATGACATTAAGAAGGCGAAGGCGATAAAGAGACGTCTTCCGGGAGGAGAAAGCTTGTCTCAAGACATTCACTAACGTTTCCATTGCAGCCCTTTCAGGTTGTGTGTCCGCACCGGACGGCACGAATTTGCCTAGAAAGACACTTCACACAAATCTAATTTCGACGTATCTGAAAGAATAATTTGAACTGAACTGAACTTGGGATGAACTGTTTGCATCGGATTGAATGTGTTCAGTGTTCAGATTCATAAAGAACCATCATGTATTCATCAACATCAACATTTGAGATTGGAGTGGGGGTGGGACTGGTGGGCAGTGTTGCCAAACGGCTCAAGCGCTTTTCCCTACCCGATAGCTCGAAACTTCCCTCCCGGAGGTAAAATTTCCCTTTTTCGTATTTTGAAGTTCACCGACGCTTCCAACCAGGAAAACGCCCTTTTTGATTTAAATCTGCCCATGTGATAGCTCAAATAACACTTTCGAGGACCGTTTGTCAAATTTCCCCCTTTTTTTCAATTTTCTTCCGTTTTTTCCCTCGCTGATTTTCTACGTCATTTTTCTCCTGGAAAAGGGAAATTTCCCCTGGTTTGGCAACACTGCTGGTGGGACTGGTGGGACCGGGTGGGACGGGGACGAGAGGGGTAGGAGAGGGGTGAAGAGGGGTGATGGGGATGACCAGGGATGACTAGGCCGCCGCACACTGATCACGAATTCTAATTTTCAACATACATTTCGGTTCATTTTAAAGAGTTTTTTTTTCGTAGGATGGAGGTATGCAAAATAATCTGCAATAGCTATTTACTTAGTGCATTTCACCTTCAGTTGTCATTCACCTTGAGAGGATTTTTTTGTTATTCCCACTGATATTTATTGTTTCTGCTCTTTTCAGCAAGTACCTATCTTAGAACGAGGAAACTTGCTCTATAAAGTGGGGTATGGGGTATTTCTTGCTTTATTTTTAAGTAAGTGCCGAACTAGTGCCTTTGCTCAGAATGCATTTATTCCTCCAGTTTGACGATTAATGATCACTTTCGGTTTCAGGTAATTCAATATGGATTAGCAACGTGCAGCATTTTGGTGAGTTAAGGTTCCCCATGCTTTGTGCTTATTTGAAAACTTTGAAATGTGTGACAATCATCCCTTTATTTTTGTTTCATCATAAACTTTATTCATGTTTGTGTTTTTGTATTTTTAGTTGCAGTGACAACATTGCCAGCAGCGATTGTAATTGTTCCACATTTTGTTTGGCGCCTTTGTTTGTTTGGGGAGGAATTGCTGCTAATGCACAGTCGGTAAGAAGGTCTAGCTTTCATTGCACCAATGGGAATGCCTTTACACTTGTTTGCCTTACATCCTTTTCAAGCATTGGTGGAATGTGTCCAACTTCATGTTTTTGTCTAGGTACTCAGTCTATCAGCTCATTATCAGAGCCCTAAAATTGAATTTTTCATCTACTTTCATCTGTATACTGATAATAGCAACGCTGGTGAGTTATATACCCAACTCTCTGAAATCAATTCTAATCAATATTTTCAATCGAATGAATCTCAGTGAGACTACACTTTTTCCAACAGCTTGCTTTCCATGACAATTTGAGGCCTGTACAGAGTGTGCAAGAACTCGGTCTATTTCCCTTTTGTTTATCCATCTTTGCATTTGTTGTTCTTTTTTCTGTCACTCAATTGGTAAGCAAAATCCTTCATAAATTTGTAATGAATAAAGGAATTCGTAAATGTGAAAACTTACTTTCTTTCTGCTTGCAGCATCAATGTCCTGCATGGGAGGCGTACGCTATGAGGCACATGAGCCCTCTTGACTATGGAAGTGGAATGGCACATTCTTACTATCATGGATATCTGCGACTAATCCTTCCAACAAGAGGAGACAACATTAAAAGTCGGAGTCATGATCTTTAAAAAATAATTTTATGTTATGGTAATCTTACAATGTGCTTAAAAGGTATGTCTCATGCAGGTTTGCGTGAACGAATTGAAGATTTTATTGAGAGTGAAGGCCTTAAGGAATGTGATTTCCCTGTAAAAAAATTGATAATATTGGTACCTAGTTCTGGTTTCACATTTCCAAGACTAAGTGATGATACCGCATTCTCTGAGACTGGAAGAGACATTGAGCCTGTTGAGGTATTATTAATTTTGGTAGCTTTATGATTGAAAACAGATAATTGAAGTTTGTTTTTACCACTCGCAAAATAGGACAAAAAATGTAACAGAATGAACCCTTTGTATGTCAGAGTTTGCAGGATCACTTACGAGACCGAGCTGGCACCCAGAAGAGGGTCTATCGGGGAGGAGCATATCGAATTCGCCTTAGGTCAGGAAATGCAACATCATTTTTGTATGTTGTGGCAGAAGGCGCTACACCAATGCTTACCTTCCGAGAAGCTTACACTGCTGGATCAGCTGAGGCAGGTGAGAAGTAATGTAAATATGTGCTTTTATAAATGCAGGAGTGTTAGTGATGTTATAACCGAAGCACATTGATGTAATTTTTTTTTTAGAGCACCTACGTGAACATAAAATAGACATAGTTTCTAATTTTCACCGAACATTGAATCAACTCATCCAGGATGATCCAGAATGTAGAAATTTAGTGGAATTGCTGTACTATAATGGTAGGTACATTTGGAACTATAAGAATAAATCAACTTCTGTTCATAGGTCAGATATTTCAGGACTTTTCCTTTTTTAGATGAAGATACCAAAAACCCACCTGATGTGGTTTGTCTTCTGAAGGGCTACCTGTTACGAAAGAGATATGCCTTGTAGTGGGGCATTGAAGTGAAGAATTTTTGTTATGTTGGAAATAAAATCAAAAGTATCTAAATGAAGACCTTTAACAACCTAAGTTCTGTTCATTATAATCCAAATGGATAATTTTCTCTTATACTTTGTTGGTCATACACTTGCGGAAGGAAGTATTTGGTCCGAATAAGTTTTAGGATATTCAATTCAAAATTCCAAATTACGTAAGTGAGCAAAGAATAAGAATAAATTTAACTTGGTAATTGAAGTGGTAATTATTAAAAGTAAAGGCAAATAACTTCTGAGATTTAATATTTTATTAACAAAGAAAAGTTCTTCCTAATAAATCAAACATTTTTTTCATGTTCCACTAAGCAGTATTTTGCTGAAATGCAGAGGCCTCTGCTTCTTTGTACAAGTACCCTGGTCTACCAGTTCTACGGTAGTATGATCTCTGATTGAGAAATTCTTCAGCACATTCATTTCTTAATTCTTCGCTAAAGAACCAGCGTTTTGAACATTCCATAAGTTCATCCCTCTCCTTTGTACACTTCCAGCCGACTGCCCATGAAGCCTCTCCGCCACATTTGTCCAAAACTGTCACACAAAAAGGGAAAACACGTTTGAGTACTAGGACATAATGCAGTCATTTGATCACATATTCCACAAGAGCTTAGAAACAACAAAAAGAAGAAAAACTTACCGTCACCTTCTTTTTTGCATTTTTCATGTCGAATCTTTTCTCTCACCATATTCAAGATTATGACATCTTTTTCAACCTTTCGCAATGTCCTGTCATCTGGATCCCCTAACAGAGCAACAAAAGTTCATGAGAGGACATTGTCACTACATGAATAGTTCCAATAGGCGGATAACAAATGAAGAGCAAAAGACCCAATATCATAGCAAAACAGCATATTAACAAATTATTATTATAAAATTATACTACTTTCTTACCACTGCGAAAAAAA